>DWPT01004236.1:0-13471 GCA_018251895.1 Agathymus mariae mariae
AAGCCAACTGTCTGGTGGCGAGCGCGAACTGAGCAGCGTTGGCGTCGGCAAAAATCGGCGAGCGAAGTGGCGCGTGGACTCCAATACGCGCCAGGTTCGAGTCCGCGTGTGTGTTGGTGTTAGTGTATGTGATGTGTATGTATGAATGAATATGAAATATAAACATAATATAATAAATAAGTGTATATGTGTGTGTGCGTGTGTAATATATATTATAAACTACATAAACTTGTATGTATGAGGGACAAAGGTGCCCACAGGTTCGTTGGCTGAGAATTCTTTAAATATTAAGTTTGCCTTTTGTACCAAAAGTAATATCTTAGGTATACCTATGAATTTTTCCGGTTCCATAGACTTTCGGATCCATATCCCTTGTTTCTTCAAATATAAAAATTATTTGGCTAATGATCTCATCTATACATATAATGAAATTTTAACTGAGAGTTTTCTGTACATTAAGGATATCCGAGAAAAACTATTATTAGGGGCTTATATTAACGAAATAGAATCGAAAAATATAGTTCATATCACGGAACGAGAAAAACCTAGTCCGAAAAACAATGCAAGTTCTATTTGTAAGTGTAAAGCGTAGTTTTTCTGAAGCAAAGCGAGGGCAGTATGGTAGAAGATTGTAAATGTAATTTAGCACATATGTTTTATAATTCACTTACTGAACCATTTATCATGCACATACTCATACATTATTAATGAAGTACAAAGTTGCTTTCTGAGGAGTACAAATTAATCATCGAGGCGCTTCAAGGCTGATAAGCAACTTGCAACAAGTTGTCGTTATGAATGTATCGACAGGTGAAACTTTATCGAAAACTGACTACTGAATAGAATAGAATAAGTAGAATTCAAATTAAATGTGCTACAACGTTGAGCAAGTTTTTTTTTATGGTAATAGCCGATAAACGAGCAGATGATTCACCTGATGGTAAATGGCCACCATCATCCATGGTCATCAGCAAGACCAAAGGTATCACCGATGCGTTGTCAGCCAGGAAATTAGAAGAAGGTAAGAAAGAAAGTACTGGCTCTCAAGCCCCCAGCCGGAACACCACGAGTCGTTTGGCGGCTGGCTCAAGCAGGAGGGTGGTAGCTAGCTAGGCGGCAGGCTTAACGGAAAGATAATAATAGCTATAATAATATTAACGACTTAATAATAATACTGACAATATAATCCTTACACAAAGCTCTACCACCAAGCTAAGTCCGTGTTGGTACAATTCTTTTTTGCCTGATTTAAATATTAATTAAAATATACATCTACACACTCAAACTACCACAATAGGATTGTTTTATTATTGACATGGACATACACATTGTGAAATACCGTGAAAAAATATTCGAAAAGTGACGTATTTGACAGGTCGATCGGTCCTTTACTTGGTAAGTAAGGACAATGGCTTTTGCCTAATGTATCGCCGTAAGAAGTACTAAATGTGTTATATGTTACATGACACTAGTTTATATGCCGGATTCAATATTGTTATGGGAAGATTAATTTCCATTGTTCATATAAAGATGGTATGTACCTTGCATTGATTTTAACTCCTCTTTTGATTGCCTTAAAATAAAAGAGATTTAAATTGATCAAAAGTAATACACAAAATGGTAAATTTAAAAGCAACTTGAAGCTTAACCAAACATTATATTAAATTTGCCTCTTCTTCATTCTGTTATATTTTGATTGTATTATGCAGACCAGTCCAGGGTGGTGTAGGTCCTGTTTTTATATTGTGTGCTGAGCAAAGAGTTCCGGGTTACTTCACGCTCATTCTAATCTGAATGCGACAGTGTCTGTCCTCTTGTGACATTTGGACGTTTGTAATGTCCGTGCCTCCAGCAACACTGAGTTTTAGTGTCGAGATGATGATTGGGTGTGAGCGTTTTTTTATTTTGAAATGTCCTAATACATGGTTGTATTATACTTTAATCACGGGAAATTCAATCAAATCATTGCTGCCAATTTAAATCAAAGAAGCAATATTATTTCCTTGGTATTTTATTCACATTCGTTCATAAATGAATTCATTTCAAATGTGAAAACACTTTCAGCGTTCTGTTTTATTTTCCGGGAAATAACATTCAACTGTATACAACTGAACGTTGTGTATTTAAATTTTAACCGAAATTTTATTGTTTTTCTATTTTATTTGTTAGTATTACTGTTGGTATAATAACATTAAAATAATTATTTATTTTGTATTTTGAAAAAAAAAATTAAAAGCTTTCTATTTAGATTAATAGTTTTTTTTTTTTTTATATTTCATCGACAACGCTTATACTTTATACCATACAGTACAGTATGGTATAAATAACATAACAACATCAAATATATAACAAGTAGAAAAATTACTAAATAATGATATATTAACAAGTTTTATCGCGGAGCTCTTTATTTAAGTCATGACCTTGTTAAGAATGCGGAAGTGACTTCATTTGACCATGCCACTTGACCTTACGGAGGGTTTCATCTATCGCGATCAAGTCTTCACTCGAAAGGGGACGATTGCGTGATTTCATTGCCACAGTGTTTTTATATTTATTATTTAGGTTACAAACAGGTGCAAAATATTTTTATTTAATATATTTCTAGGCCGATAACAATTATTGTTGACTGTGAAAAAAAGAAAGCAAATAATTCTTCAAACATTATACCTTTCAATCACAATATGCGAATCACAAAACTCCGAATGACCCGTTTTTGGGTCGCAAAGTGCTTTTATATAGGAACGATCTCTTCTCTTTGGAGTATCCAAGTAATGTCACCAGCATTACCTCATTTCCAATTATAATTTGAGAGAATTAAGTTGTATTTTCGGTTGACATTATTTGGCGTTGGGTTACGATTATTTTATATTTTATGAATAATTCTAAAAGGTAGTCAGCATTGCGGCTGAGATGGAAAATAATTTTCCATAGTACATAAAACTTACGTAGGTATTCATTACGTACTATATCAAAGAGGTTTTGCTTAGTAATTGACAGTAAACGCAAAGATTCATTTTTGAAAAAGCCACTTAAAAAAAATATCAATGATATCACGACAAATTACTGGCGTGGTTTATACATAGAGGTAATTTAGTTAACAACTTTATGTTAATTAATCAACTTTTATTTGTTTAAATATGGTCTTACAAAATTACTTTTCTAGCATTAAACATACTCTTCTCTACCCTATTCAGCGTGTAAATGAGTAAATGAAATGTAATGAATTAGCGTCTTTTGTTAGGCTAGATACCCAGTAAAATAGATAGATAAGTAAGTTACACAATTATTTAGTTCTTAATCCGATATATCTACATATTATAATGACGTTTGACATTCATGACGTGTTATATCAATAACTCTTATATGCATCCGACTGACTATTCGCCATCCGCCATAATGAAACGTTATCACTTATTATTACATCTTACAATGTGTTATTCACAAATTGAATATTGACATTAAACCAAGCTGAAATCTAGAATTTAAATGATAAGGTGTGTTTTCGATTAATATGAATGTACACAACGCCGCCCAGGCTTCATACATTTATGAAACATCTGCTTTACTGCAATAAGGTTTATAATGAATATATTGTCTCCATAGCCCAGATGATAACACAACTAACTCTACAAAAAAAATGTGTCAAATTTACTTTACGACTTTTGTATTCACTATGATTTAAAATCAAAGAAAAATACCAATATGCTTCAAGAAGTTTGATTTTGTGGTAGTTATGATGATGTATCCTTTTACTTGATACTCAAACTAAAAGTAAAAAACTGGGGAAAAAATAAAGCCGTAACTGTCACACAGCGTCTACAAATGTAATTTAAGTGATAAACAACAATACTTTTGTAGAAGACTCAAAGAAGTTTAAATATCGTGTAGGACGTTTAAATATGTTAATATTTCTTGTTATATTTATTTAACTTAAGTGGGTATCGAGGTGAGAAATGAAATACTTTAAAGTGGTAGCTTCTGGATTTTTAGAAAATAACAAAGTTGAAAATTACCTACAGCTAGTTGATAAAATATTATATTCGAGCCAATACGTAATTTAATATTTAGATATTAAAGGTAGATATTAAAAGTGGAATATAACGTGATATCAAAGGTTATGCAGCACAAACCTCGCTAGAGCACAGCATCCATGTCCACCAAAGCGAATTCAAAGCACCCGCGGAGGCGCGATCATTCAGGGAACGGCGAACATATTCGGATGTAATGCCCACAGCGGAAACTTATTAATAAGGTAGAAAAGGACCACGGGGTTCCTTCGCAGAGCGGTTTTCGTAATTCAACGAGCGCAATTTTGCAACTAACGTTCATTAAACCGACGAATAGGTGGCGCATGCGTCGCGCCGCGCGTTGAGTTATTGCTTGCATGTTTATGGTTGGAAATTAGGATAGGAATCGTACCAAATCATAATTGAATAATTGATATATGTAATATATCAATCAAAAGACTTTAAAACTAAAGGATGCGGAACGTCTCTTAAAGGACTTATACTGTATGCTCATTTAGATAAATTTGAAGACAACATGGGGGCGTATTTAAAATAGCAAAAAGAATGTTTTCATCGCGACATCATTGATTTCGAACACCGTTGTCAGCGCCATTACAACGAAAATATGATGGCTGACTACATTATGTGTTTAATGAGAAAAAGTACTTATAAACATGAAAGAAAGAGTAATAGAGTTCACTACTATTTTGTAAATGTTTATGTTGTTTGTACTGTGATATGATGTCAAAAGTGGATAAAAATTTAAACTATAGATTTTTTTAAATATTGATGAACCGTTCTCCTAGACATAAAAGCAAACTACATTTTTTTGTGTGTAACTTATCGATAAATCTATCGAAATTCCATAGGCTATGGTGACTCAACACGATCAGTTAGCCTAATAAAATCCTATCTTTTTGAGCATATTTAAAAAATAGTTATCAATGGAATAGAGTCCCAAGGAGCAAACATTATTACAGGAGTACACCAAGGATCAATGTTGGGAGTGCTAATATTTTTATATAATGATCTCTCTTATTAAATTAGGGACTCGTGTAAAACTATTAGTTGCATATGACAGATCCTTAGTCTTTGAAGTAACTTTGACCCACGGGATATGGAATGGGTTTTCTTCTGGAGTATTTCCTGGCGTTATAATCTAGCAATTCCCCTGGCATTGCATGTGTTTATAGACGGTAGTAACCAGGCACTCTGACCTAGACATTATGCCCATTTACCCATCGCTAGTAAAACAAACATTAAACCCCTATTTTAAATCACTCTAAACAAAACAGGCGTCTACAACACTTCAAATACTTCATAGTTACATAATTAAAATAATTATTCTTACCGTCTTGAACATTACCCGTGATAATTTCCAAAAATAAATTTTGGTGAAGAATTATGGAAAAAATTATATCTTAGACGTTAATTAAACAAACCATGTTCCAAGGTTGAAGGCGTCGGGAAATAATAAAAAAAAAATTATGTAAATTATATCCGTCGAGTGGCCTCATTACATATTTGTAACACTTCGCCGATAAAAAAATAATTTTTATTTTCCAGAACATAGTGTAAAAAGAAATATAAACATGTCAGATAGTTAATCTTCGCGGACAATGAATTGGTGATTTGAGCGGATTAATTTTTCCATAATATTCCATTGTTAAATGAAATTACAAATGAAACGTATAACATTTCCTAGCAAAAAGGTATCTGCTAGTCTCCAGCACAGTGGAAACTCAAGTGAGGCCTGCCATAACATGTTTCCCGTATCTAGGCTCCGATGTAAATCGAGTAGCAGAGTGCTGAGTCATAATGACGGTGCTGCTATCAATCTGATCACGTGGCGAGTTCCATTGAGCAACCGTATACTCCGTCGTCAAAGACGCGCAAATATTAATTACATTATAATACTATTGTATGGACTGACTCAGCGACAGGCTTATAATTTATGAAACGTTAGCCAGTCTCGGTACAACCACCAGTTACAGGGATATGATATGATATACATATTATATATATTGATACTATATTTTATATTAATATTTAAAACAGGCCGTACAAAATTTGGGAGTTTATGTATATCTATGTGGAAAGTAATGTTCGGAAACACGGCACAAGGTATCATATGTAGGTATAGATATAATAATAATTTGTTGATCCCGAACAATGACGACAAGAGCTATTAGTTAATGAATGTCCATTGTGTGTAATATGTGATTGTATTGTATTCTCTATAGTATTTCATTTCGACATAATTGGGTACACCTTACACCCATACCGAGTCTCAACGACTAATAATTATTACATTCTGTGTTAATTATGTTTATTTCGAGTTCTTCGTGTAGAAAAAAAGGATACAACCTTTCATATTTTATGTTCACCTGCAAATAACCACGTATAACCATGTATTTAGGTGAGCATCGTCTCCCACGGAGATATGTAACGCTCGATGTGTCATTGGCGCGGTTTAGCCCAGCAGAATGCGGGTGCCTGCTAATTAACTAAGTACTTATCCACTATTAAAGACATTTTTGGTACTATGACTATTTTTGGTATATATATAAGACTATTTTTGGTACCATGGCGAAACTATGGTATGCTTGTATACGCCAAAATTGTCAAATTAAGGTAACACATAATCATGTGTCGTTCAATCAATTGTAAAGATCCAGACCTTTACTGACTCATTCATAAAACAAACCGGATCTTTCGACACATTCAGTGGAGTAACTGGTTCAATTTTGGCCAGGACACAATAAATTTGGTACTAATTCCTGATTTAAATTCAAATTTTCGCTGATCGCAGATCACCGTACAAACATACGAATCTTAAGCGGTTAAATTACGAAATCTACATGTTTATTTTTTAGATTTTTTACTTTGATGAACATATTTGAACTAGCGATACAGTTCAACACCATCGATTGGAAACAAAAAGTTTTTAAAAGTACGCCAGCGTATGTGAGCCAATCTGTCAATCATTTCATATTCGTTTCGCTTTGTTCACGATTGTATTGATTGAATGATTCAATTTCGCTTCCCTTCGTTCCCACAGTTGTCGCGACTTGCTTCTTTGGATTCGTTCAATCGCATACATATATAGTAACATGTACCTCGGTGCAATAAAAATGGATTTTAATCTGAATTCATATTTTATTTCATAAATTACAATCCAAAATTCAAACCTTGACACTGTATTTGAAACAAGTTAAAACATTTTAAAAGGAAGATCGTCATAAGCCAGGTGTGTAAAGAATAATTTCATTGTAAAAGCCACCACCTTGGTAGCGACCCAGGTATATAACCTTATTACTATTCTGATTAAATTGAGTTATGAAGAACCCAGCGATCTCCAACACAAAGTATCAGAAACCTTTGGCTCGTCCGTTATTCAGCACCCATGGGAAAGTTCGCTTGAACTCAAGGATGAATATAGTACTTTATATCCCCTTACACGACTGGTATTGGGAGGATTTTCTGAGGATAACTTTAAGCTCATATAGCATGCCAGTAGTATAACTTCACACTGTCTCAGTTCTGTATAAGATTCAGTACACTTACACACATATATCTATAACTGGATTCTCTCAATTGCAGCTGGAATTGTTAATATTAATAGCCGATAAACGAGCACCCGAGCCACCTCACGGTAATGAGGTGATATGAGGACCGTCGCTCATAGACATCAGTAAGATCAAAGCAACTGATGCGTTGTCGGCCAGGAAATGAGAAGAAGGTAAACCTCCCGCCGGAACACGAGTCGTTTGGCGGCTGATTCAAGCTAGAGAGCGGTAGCTAGCCATATAGGCTTCACGGAATAATATAGAAATAACACATCACAAAAATCTAGGACCCGTATACCAGCCAACATGTGTTTTTAACATAAATCTGACTCAGGTATTAAACCTGGGATCCCCACTACGTAGGCACTGGCAATACGAAGGGAACTACAGGCGACGTCCTAAAGTTTTCAATAATGTTTTGTATTAATAAATCATTTCTCATTCCAGGTAAGTGTCGCAGTTTACAATATGAATCGAAATA
Source organism: Agathymus mariae mariae (assembly GCA_018251895.1). Taxonomy (NCBI): domain Eukaryota; kingdom Metazoa; phylum Arthropoda; class Insecta; order Lepidoptera; family Hesperiidae; genus Agathymus; species Agathymus mariae. Next base: position 8,058 of record DWPT01004236.1, read on the forward strand.
ATGAAAACAAGACTGTTCGCTGTAAGTACTCTTAACATGTCAAGAAAATCATTTTTTTTTTAATTTGTTAAATTATAAAGTTACCGAATTGATTTTTAAATCCAGATATAAATGTCAACACTATTTCCTGCAAGCTCCAATAGCATATTTTCACTTTTCTTTTTGTTATACAACTTTTAACTTGTTAACTTATAACAATTTTCCTCTTTAAAACTGCCAAGAGGAACCAGTTCACCTTGGCTCCTGCTTTATAGAATGTATCCTTAGAGCGCACTGACCGCCTTCAGTTGTCGGGAGTTGAAGTTTCTTCGTCTCTCCACTTTGGTTAATTCATCGAGTCCAAGGTTAAGCGACTGCAAGGAAACTCGGGGTCCTTGCGAAGGTGAGGCGGTATTTCACACCGAATCAGCTTCAGCTGTATCATCAAAGCTCAGGTTCGACCATATTTGGAGTACTATTGTCATATTTGTGCTGATGCTGTCAAATCTCATCATCAACCTTGGATACAAAGCCAGGTGCAGGGTTACCAGCTTACCGGATTCAACAGGAAATATTCGAAATAATTCCCCCATCGCCGTTCGACCATTAAACAACTCGACGTAAGATGGGTATACATCCTTACGTAGTGAACGTACCACATGTATAGACGACGTGATTTGCGTCGTAATTCGTTTGCGCACTCGAAACGGCTGGAATAACATGCCTCAGTTGTTGTTCCCGACTACTCTAGATGAGTGTCTTCTAGAGAAGAGTAAACAGGCTTTCACAATTTGGAGCGCTCAACATCTTGAGGCTTCCTTACCACATACCATCAAGTGGGTCTTGTCAAGCATTAACTTCTTTTATGTAAAAAATAACAAGAGACGAAAATGAGTGAATTTATATATTAACTGCGTCAGAAGGGATTGAACTTAATCAAGTCTTCTCATCGCATCATGAACTTTAACCACGAGTTAATTAAGTAATTAACGTACGCATGATTAATTTCACAAATAATTACACAACAATTCTCTAATCTTACATATGAAAGTCACAACACATCCAGCAGTTAGATTATTTTAACATAATTAATGATAATTACTACTGTAAATTTAAATAAGCAAAAATGTTTACATATAATACTTGTCATTATAATCGTGTAGATATTATCTACAAATTTCATTTGTGAAATAACAGAATTATCGCGTTGAGGCAAGTAGTTGATAGGCAATTCATAAACCATTAGATTAGTTTGGGTCTCCACTCATCATCTGCCACGCTGACCAAGTGCAGTTAGCAGACTTAATCACCTTTAAGAACATTACGAAAAACTCTCACTATATTTTCCTTCAACGAAGCAAGATAATTAATTTGTAATACGCACATAATTTGAAAAATTAAATGTGCTTCGCCAAAATTCATTACCACTTACTTTGGTCTTGAAGCTAGTGGACTATGGACTACCTTGGTCCCAACCGCTGGACTTTAGGTTTTCATACGTAAAATATATTTGAAACCCTCAAAACAAAATCCTCGGATAGGTGGAAACGGAATTATTTATTACGCCTGTCCTGCCAGACTATGGAAGCTTGAGTTACATAACAGTATGCAAACTGACAAAATACAGAACAACTGTTTTAATCATTAATAAATGTATGATCTTAACTTACTGTTTACAGAAATATTATCCTAACATTTTCTCGTACAAATCCTGAGCGCATAAAGACAACCGTTATTGCAATATCCTACTATAAATACGGCCCCAATCATAAATAAAGTTCTGTTTCCTTTTTTTATTGATAACCCTGAAGCTCGACAATACTCTTACCAAAAAAAAACTAAAAATAATGAAAATCTATTGATAAACAAAGGAGAAAAGGGGGTACAAAGTTTTCTCTCCACGCATTAATATACATATAGATACCTTATTTTTATCAGGGGTTTCATTAAATAAATCGCTAATGTTTTACCTTTCTAAAGGGTTGCATAAATTTCTACACGACAGAATTAGCAGATTTGCGTAGCGTAAATCGCTCACAGTGACGAGAAGGGTTGCAAAATGGACGCATAAGGCACTCTCTTCGGCCTTGACTCTAAGCGAGGGCATCAGGTCCCTTTTGTTGCATGCGACAGTACTGTACCACCTAATTTAATTTCAAGTTGTGCGTAATGGTTGGAGATTCCAATATGTATTTGTCTGACTAGCAACCTCTTGCCTAGATTTATCGTGTTAAACGTTTAGTTCATTTTCAGAATCGAAATGCCAGTCAATAATGGGGTTCCTTTTGGACCCATCAGTGACATCGTGTTGATTGCCTCTTACCTCACTCACTTGTTTACTTAGATATCAAATAAACGCTTTTTGATACCGGTAATAATTAATCAAAGGTCTTTAACAAATCTTATATCTCGCTGGTTGGGTACCGTATTGCTTCGCCATCACGGTCATGTTTAATCCGTCACTGAACCCTCAGATTATACATACCTACGTTCATAGTAGGAAACATTAATATTTTGTTCCATGGATATATGGATTGATACTACAGGCATAAATAAAGAGATTGTTAATGCCGAAGTCGTAGACAATTATTCATTAGACACCGAGTTTTTTTGTACCAATGCCTTGATTGTGCAGCGTTCTCTAGCGAATACAGCCCCGTTTGTCTAAACAAAAACAAGAACATAATTAGAATTGTGTACGAATTCGAAAATCATAAGTTTATATATACTTGGTATTCATTGTTTACCCATTCACCAATATCTATTGCCACAATTATATTGTATGAGTGTTGAATATTTTCCCAAGACCAACATTCTAAATTTCCAGGTTCACATCAAATTGAGCCCATTAAGTGTGAAAGAGATATATATAATAAGTTGTTACCCTCTCCCAATGACATACACAAACCAACTGATACATAGGATTCCCAGTCGAAGTTATCCATAGACTTTACAAACAAAACTTCACAAACAAAACTGGAGTCTACATAAGCGTCTGCCGCATAAATGTGTACGTCATCCGGGAATCAAATCTACACTCAGAGAAATAAATCCACTAACAACTGGCCTTCTGGACGTTAGTACACCTCAATGACGGACACAGACATAATATACCGTGCGTCTAGCACTTTATTTTAACGAATATCGGCAAGATATATTGTAGGAAAGCATTCGAGAGACATAAAAAATGGCGTAGATTAAAAATGTATTTTACGCTTAAATATATTCTACAGAAAAACCATTTCCATGACAGATAAAAAATGAGGCCTGTATTATCCAGCAATATGTAAGTGGAATCGTTAGGTGAGGTAGGGTTCATGCGGCGAATTTTAATGAAAATGTATTTTTTAGGAATATGTATAACGTAAAGGGTGAACGAGCTAAGTTAATGCGCTTAATATCTTGGATCATATCCACAGTTACTATCGCGTGGAATAGATGTCCGAGAATGAACTTATCGTAAGTACAAAAAGGGGATCTAATATCTTTTTATTCTCTACTCTGCAGTAGTACGAGTATTTATTGAAATTATATTATCTCATATTCCGTACTCGTAATTAAAAATATTTTTTTAGCGTTTATAATTTTTGTATTCAATGTTATAGAGCTCATCCTAGTTTCCACGACTATAACTATATACACACAAAATAACTATTACAAAATTTTGTATAAAATATTTTACAATAAACTATTTCTATTTTTAATTCACTGTTTAATTAAATAATGTTGTTAAGATAATCATGGAACCAACAAGAGCTACATCAATCTTGAATAAACGTCCGAAATTAGTAATAGTTTTTTTGGATGGGTGGCCCTTAAAAGTTAAAATACCTTTAGCACTTCCGTGGTATAGATAGCTTTTTTCTATCATTAATCTTTTACATTACATGGCCATATCGGCTTTCGGCCAGCATAAATACTTCCTGAATGAGTTGCCTATTACCCCTTCCCTCAATTCGCAATGAAGCATCATGATAGAGTATGCTCTCGGCTTTCTCAGTTCCGAGAAAACTTGTATCTTGCAGTAGGGTGCTAATGACACCCATTATTGAATAATAACATCATTGGAAGTGTAAATTATGGAAATGAAAATATACTAACGTTCGTCTAGTGGTAGAAATTCGACCATAATCGTTCTGTTTTCAATTTTTTTATTGGTTTAGAAAATCGAATAACAATCGGGAGAAAAATTTAGTGAACAGTTTTGTCCTTCTCTATATATATATAGACTATGTCTATTTCCAGTTTCCCGTTTTAGTATGGTTGAATTGATGTTGGTATAATTTTCAACTTGGTAAATTAAACATTCATTTGCTAATTTCATACTCACGGTTTCCATGAATCCTTGACACGTCTTCAATGTTAAAAGTTAATTTGGACAGCTACATATGTACAGATGTTATTATTTCAGGAATCTAAACAACATCATATGTTTGCGATGTAATCTTCGCAAACGCGGCAGCCATTTATATTCTTTTAACATTTTAACGGTACATTATTGCGGGTGGACATGGCTCTTATATATCATGTACATATACATATACATTGATAATTGTTAAACACAAAATTTATTAAATTAAATTTAATTTAATTTAAATTTATTTTAAATTTTATAATAGTATTATAATTTTTACATAAATGCAGACTTGCTTGTGAAACGAACTGAAATAAAGTGCGAGTATATGTATTTTAAAAGCGCGTCATATACGAGTGTGTGATTAAACAAAACACGATATACATGTTTAGTCAAATAATTCAAAGGGCATGAATGTTTATCAACTTCCTTTAATTCTACATATACAAATAACAAACTTGGGTGTTTATTGATTTCATATAGTCATGAAATTATACGGTTTTATATAACGAATAATTGTCAGCTGATAATTACTAAATCTAGTGGACGTTCATTGAATGTCCACAACTTACACTGGTATCTACCGTGCAGTTACGTACATATATGTATGTATTGTGCCTTATTGACTTGTTCCATTTTTCGCGAAACGCATCTTGTCGGCGCTAAGTCTAGTGCGCAAACTGTTAAAAAACGCTGAATGGCACTGAAACGAACCTCTATCCAATTGAAATGTTTATCAGATTGTCCAGTACGTACACGTGTATATACTAGAGATACATACTGGTTGTCAGTGATCGCGAGATTCAGATAACTTTTACAAAAATTTTAATAATAAAGTTGCCTGAAAAACTACCGTTACCTTATATCAATAGCTCTTTTTTATAGCGCACTTTATCCACTTTTCTTTATTTGTCATCCAGACCGTTGCACAGTAACTTGAAACAGCAACAATCAGAAAACCAATATCTCTGTAATAAGTGTAGTTTTTCAATAAAGGTTTACATGTGTGGGCACCTTTGTCCCACATTCATACATATATATGTAGTTTATAATATATAATTACACATACACACATACACTT
>DWPT01004237.1:0-13471 GCA_018251895.1 Agathymus mariae mariae
AACGATTTCACTATATTTGTAATACGACTATACGATATATAGTATACGTACCAATAAGATCCGTATTATAAATGCGAATCCAATATTCCTAAAAATATCATATTTTATTTAAGTCAGTAGTTTTTTTTATTTCTTTTTTTTATTTATCCTAATGGAGGTTGACCCGGAATAATTATGAAAATATGAGGTAGATGTAGAAAGAAAACAATAATAATAATGAACTAAAAACCTAAAATTTAACAGTTTAATGTCGCAATACGAATACTTGCTTAAACTAAATTAAATTTAGTTAATAGGTTTTAGTATTTTACCCATATGCAAATATACATACATACATACAATATTTTTAAATTGATGCAGAAAGTTTTATAAATAATACACATCCTGTTTGGAAACTGAAGAAAATTGTCCCGGACTAGCCTATTGAAATTTTCTCAGGTCCGTGTATTTCTAATGTTATCGGAAAGGGCATTTCAAAACAGTGTTGCCTGAACGGAAAAAGAGTAGCGGAAAACCGACCACTGTGGGCCGAAAGATAGACTTTCAGATTACTAGACGAACGTAGGTATTTGTCCAAAGGGACCGAAATTTTTCGGTATGATATAAAGAAGGAGTTGGTTGATTCACTGCCATTTTACGCAATTATATCATTGAATCTAGTTTTGATAAATTATTCACCTTACATAACTACTATTGGGCAGGATGTTGTTTCTAGGATTAGGTAATTAAACTTTTACACATCGTAAAAATAATAAAAATTATTGTCAAGGCTATACTGATTTATGTTAAGTAAAGTTGAATGAGTATTAATCTAGTTTGCAACTACTTTTTGTACCTACTCAAAATGCAACCTAATTATCGTTAGTGATAAATTGTCTTAAAATTGTATTATACATTTCATATGCTAACTGGATGCCGAAAGAACCCGAAGTGCCACAAGGCAGCATATTAGGGTCGTTGTTAATTTTACCCATTTTGATGATTATCTTCTTGTTACACTTTAATGATATAATCTTCTGAAGCCTATGAACATATTTTATAAAATGTGCATATAGAGTACCTCGTAGTCAGGACTACGGGGTCCCGGCTGCCATTTTACGGCCGGACAAGTAATATTATGACCGACAGATGTTTGTCCTTCACTCGGGATCAGGGGTGTTGGCTGTGTCATATTTTTGTATGTCTATTCAAAAGTGGATTCTGGTGCGGGGGTGTGAATTTATAAACATTTATTTGTAAATAGTATATGCCATTGGAAGGATTATCGAAAATAAAAAACATGAGACAAGCGCAGATTGCCACAATATACCGACATGTCTGAACCATAAACACAGTTCAACTAACGTAATGTTAGGTTTATGGTCTAAACAAAGAAGTAATAATGTGTCGACATTCGACTATACACGTACACACAGTGAATCATGCTGTAGATCTCGTAGTTTCCTACATTACTCGCATAATATTGGTGAACTGGTTTAATTGATATGTTATCTAATTTGTTGGATAAACTTTGAAGTTAATATACGGATAGTATATTTATAAGTTTAATCTGAATGTGAGTATTTCAATATAATTTGATTATATCGATGCTGATGAAATTAAATCAGTACTATCAATATATTTTAGTAAATTTTACTTTATTTGCTTTGTTATAGAAACCAAAACATATTTTTAATTATAGCCTGTATATCTGGCTGTGTGGCAGTCTATCTGTGTACTGCTCATCATACAAAAATATCTTAACACATTTTGATGATACTTTGCACATTTGTAACTTATATAAATATAATAAATAACATATATAATCCGTGTGTAATAAGTAATAATTATTGATACGGACTTTCTGTCAACGCAGCACACGCCGTGTACTCGGAAATGTTCACTTTATTTAAAAAACGACGAACAAATCATCCGTAAGTCCACATATTCATAAGTAACGCAATTAATTTCCATGTTGTGGCAACACTCACAATGGAACGCTTGACAATAGGTACAGAAATGTATTTTTTTGTTATGGGTAGATTCAGTTCACCTAGATAAGAAAAATACTGTATTAAGGTTACATTTACATGTAAATTAAAGGGCGCTCATAAATATATTGGCGTAAATCTTCTTGTTCATCTCCTAAAAATTGAATTTCCAAAAAGTATATTTGTCTGTTTTCAAGCATCACCACACTGGATTCCTCATAGAATTCTTTGAAGAGACTTTTTCGAGAATAATTTTAAGTGAACATTGCTATTTGACAAAATAGACTTTTTGTTAAATAGCAAAGATTTACACTTACGTGTAAAAATGGTCGTATGTGATGTTTATGCATGTACGTGTAATATATGTAATATATATATTGTGAACATATTTTTACTATTTAAACTGCTATATTCTAATAACAGTTTGGGTGCTGCAGCGCGGGGACCCGCTAAACATAATTAGTAAAATGTATTTACATTTTATTACATTTAGTTACATTTTATTCTTCATTTGTATTTTTTTCAAGTTGTGTTGTTTAATTGTATGTTTGTTATCATAATTCTCACGATCGATCTAGGTTCACTGATAAAACATTAGACTGGCCATTAAATCGGCTTATGTCGAAAATCTGTTTTAATATCTTACACAGATTAAAAAAATATTTCTTGTCGACAGTAAGATTATTTAACACATATATGTAATATGTCAGGTTTTGTACTTTGCCTTTAAATTAATATTAAATAGCTTCGCACGTTCTGCTCGGAGGACTTAAGTTCGAAACTTGTATTTACTTCTAATACTTTCAAACAATTTTTGCGAAACAGGTCAGTATAAGAAGTGGTTAAAAAAATCGCACTTAAGAGTTGTCCATCACTTCATCAATGGAGTCCTGCTCAGCGCAACAAGTCTAAGGTGTCAATGACTTTGCTATTACGGAGCGTGATCTCAACTTTTTGTGATTACATTTGTTCACACGTAAATTTATTTTCGTAACGTCATTATTTTTTATTCTATCTCACTCAACTAAACAGTTCTGTGTAGTGTAATTACCACTTTCTTGAAATTATTGTCAGAATTACTCGTTTAAACAATTATGCATTTCGTTGTCCGTTCGGCAGCATCGTAAGGTATTTTAAACATGTTGTCAATAAAGCTTATGATATTTTGTAAGTATTAAATATTGTATTATAGTTTAATTTGTTATGCTTCAAAATACCTGCAAGGGAGTTTCCATAATAAGAATTGGGAAGTTTCCCAAGACATTTATGATTTTGTTATTGCGTTCTATCGTTAATGACGTGCCTGAATCCATTACAAATATATAAACGTGTTTTGGTTAGGTATATGTGAGACTTTATTATAGACATATTACGAAGAAACTCAAGTACAAATTTGCACATTATTTTTTGCAGTTAGGTTCGTCAAGTCAAGCTAATGCCATCGCTTCGCTACAGGAAAACTAAATTGCACTTATAAATCGTATCTGCATTGTTTTACGACTGTTTTTCTCGTTCTGAGAATAAGAAATACATATATTCATTCAAAAATTATTCATTTATGGACGGATTTAAATTAAACGAACTTTAAATATTAAGTGACGCTTACTGCAGTACATTAGTGAAAACCGGAACGATTCCTATTTGTCATCGTGGTGAAAGGATTGGCCAATCAGCGTGGGGATTTGCTGATTGTTGCCCAGGGTGCACCGGACGTACGAATTCTCTTGATACGCCACTCGGGGAGGCTCCTTTCGTGCACCCCAAACGAAACCCCAAAACCGGAACGAAATCGGGTAAGCCTTTTCCGATATTAGCGAAAACAAACGCATAGACAAACAGACAAAAATTCTGACAACTAATGTTTTGGGTTTCATTGAGTTAAGGCCCCTAATGTTAGTTCTTGTTGTTGTATCCTTAATGTACAGAAAGCGATCAGTTAGAATTTTATTTTATGTGTAGACCGATATTCACACCGTAGAAACCAACCCACAAGAAAAACATGTGAAGTAACACTTATTTAAACTTAATCAAATAAGCGTCAGAAGATAATTTGTAAAGTCACCTTACGTCACTAAATCCATGGGTTTTTCATTGCCTTTTTAGTCAATGCGAGAGTCAAGTCAATAGTCATAGTACAAATTGGCGAGGTTCACCTGTATCATCTAATCATAAAAAGATAATCAATCAAATAAGAGGATACTTCATTCTTTTGTGTTGCATCTGCCTTGTGTTTGTCGGTTTCTTTTTTCTTGATCTGTTTTATAAGAACACCTTACAATAACATATTTCCTTGAAGTTATTGAAATATCTTTATGACAGCATTATTTTTTTGTTGTTGAAGAACGATAAAAATTTGTACGGTTTCTGTTGAGAGATTAGTTTGTACATTGTTTGTTGTAATTGTTTGTTTCTGTAGTTTTGTTAATAAATGTTTCTATGTTTAGGGGTTCTAAATGCCCATGAACATTATAAAAAAACAATGATAAACTTCCAAGCTGGCTCAAGGCATCTGAAGCACCGATTTTCGAAGATATTTTCGAATTTTACAAGGACTTTGAAAGCTCATGAATAAAAGATAAAACGCATCAATACATCTGAAGAACCAATTTTCGATGCAAAACTGTTTACTGAAACGTTTTAAGAATTAAATGTTGTTTAAACAACTTATTTTAATCAAAACCTTATATTTAAGTTAATTATGTCTCTATTTCCTAAGTTGGTAATTAGTTTTCATAGCGTGACGAGCGCTGACCCTGACGTGCCAAGCTTGCTAAATATGAATAATTTGTATAATATGTATACACGGAGCGATTACAGCATATACGAGTATAAAGAAGTAAAAATAATCATGAAAAACTAAACTTCTATTTTACGGCACCTAATCGTACAAAGATACTTCTTGCCGTTCGCGGACATGTTGACACTCGTACAAATCAACATATCGCCGTTACGCAATCATCCGTTGTTTATCAACAGACAGAGCTTGTAAACATGTGATATGACGGAAATGGAAAACACCAAGTAAACGTTTGTGTTAGAAAACTGCAATTATGTCATTTTCGCTCTCTTGTTCTGTAATTAATTTTTATTTGTAAACGTATAATATAAGCATTGGAGGTATTATTTTTTTTGTCACAAACAGGTTTGACCTTATATCTATCTATATATGTGGTTTTATAAAATATCTCATATATATATCATATATTTGTTATATGAAAATTAGTAGTATTAATTAAATATAATCTAAATGATATCTCCATCAATATACTAGAATACTAGAACAGCGTAATGGCTACGATATGGAATAGGCACAGATCCTTTCAACTACAAGAATTGCATGATTTTAAAATCATGGAGTTTCAAACCCGAACTCCGATGTAGAAATGTAGAAGACCAACAAAATTAACTAGGCTGTCACTGATATCGTGGACTCCAGTCGCATGTCATCAGAACCTTAATAGAGTGTACATAATGTTGATTCTCAATTTTTACTTTGGCATTTGGCCAGTACACCGCGAAACGTAAATTAGATTCGGTCAAATAAAATGTAAACTTAATAACGATTTCAATTATTCTTTTTTCTTTGTTTTCTATAAACCTTTTTGTATATCTACACACACTGATATATGTAAGAGACGCAATCGAAAAACTGTCTTATTATTCAAGGTCAAGTTGAGTATCTAAGTAAAACAAATAATCAACATTTGGAGAAAAAGTATAATGTAATTGGTAATAATTGCCGCGTGTGAACTATAACTTACGACCCAATAACCTAGCGAGCGAGCGGTCCCGGGTTCGACTCCCTACCGGGGCAGACATTTATGTGCCAGACAAATGTTTGTTCCCGGGTTATGGTGTTTGTGATGTCATATTCGTGCATGTCCATGCCATCCGCGCCACAGGGGTTCCTAGTGCGGGGGTGTGAGTCTGTGAATGTTTATTAGTTTATATTAATTTAAAATGGAGAGCAAACTGATCATGACTGATCATGGATTCATTACGTTTATAAAATACCAAAAAGTAAACCGTTTAACGAAGTAGAAATCAGCTGTGTAATATATTTAAACGTATTTTATATAATCTAGATATACAATACATGTATTGTAATGTATAATAAAATTCTAACTGATCGCTTTCTATACATTAAGGATAAATGAGAAAAAAAATATTAGGGGCCTTTATTAACGCAACAGAACCCAAAAAAAACAGTTGTTATAATTTTTGTCTGTTTGTCTGCATGTCTATTTGTCGGTACGTTTGTTCATGCTAATCTCAGACACGGTTTATTCAATTTCCTTACGGTTTTCACTAATGTATTGCAGTAGGTATCATTTAATAGGTACTTAAAGATGGTTTTCTAAGCGTAAGGTAATTTTTTGAAGCGAAGCGAGGGCAGTGTGCTAGTGTTAAATAAAATAATCAAGTTTATCGCATTGTCAAAGATCCAGTCCGTGGCTTGCTATGCAAATTCCTGCATCATTAATCCGTTAAGATAACATTTATTATAATATACTCAAAGCGTAATAAACAATAGAACATTAATGTGAGGTCAATGCCTCAGCGAGCAATCTATGGTTTATATGTATGTGATTGTTTCATCAAAACCGGATCGCTTCGAGCCCACCGTTATTGAATACGCGCATTACAATTATCCTAAATCAAGGTGATTAAATTTCTTATACTCGACTTTTTTGTTTTAAGTTTAATTTCGATATATTAATGTAACCGGTAGAGATTGAATTGTCGATGCAGTTATCGATTTATGGTAATCGTTTTAATATTTAATTTCGAGCTTTGTGATTTCAAACTTCACCAGCTTCGTGGTCGGTTTGGGAAGCGATTGACTTATAAAGTACTATTAATTAATAACTAATTATTTCACTGGTAGATTGCGCAGAAGTTAAGTAGGGACGGCATGCAAGAACTCATTGGTTAGAACTCAAGTTACGGCCTCCTTCCAATGGACTGATCATTACAAGGTTATTATGACCAACTGTAACATTACTAACAGTTAGTTATTAGTAATTAGTTTTTTTTGTATAACTGAAGCGACGTTAATAATAGATGTGCAATGTTTATTCCCAAACAGGACATGCCGAAAACATCTTTAATATATACTTACTGTATACTTCGCTTCAGATAAACTACTTTGCGCTTAGAAATAGCAACTGCGTTGTTGTAGGACTGGGTTTTTCTCGTTCTGGGAATTAGAATTACATGTATTAATTCATAACTCTTTTGTTTACGGATATATTGAAATGACACGAACTTTAAATCTTAAGAGATACTTATTGCAATACATTGATGAAAACCGTGACACAATAGAAGAGCCGTTTCTGAGATTAATGTGCACAAACTCACAGACAAACAAATAAAAATTCTAACAACTAAAGTTTTGGGTTCTGTTGCATTAATAAAGGCCCCGAGCAGTAGTTTTTTTTTCCATAGATCCTTAATGTACGGAAAGCGGATCAGTTAGAATTTTATTATATGTATAGATAAGCTGACCATCTGTACTAAGCTTGTTTCCAAGTTATCCTTGATTAAAGAAATCCTGGTTCAGGAATGTGAGTGGCAAAGTCACCGTCGCCATGGACATCAAGAAGATCAAAGGTATCACTGATGAATTATCGGCTAGGAAATGAGAAGAAGGTTAGAAAGTAGGCAAGAAAAATGATACTGGATCTCAAGTCCCCAGCCGGCGCACGACAAGTCGTTTGGCGGTCGACTCAATCCGTGTTATACTGACAACAATGGTATCCGTCACGTTTACCTTTCAAATTACCGGTCCACTTATATATTGAACCCATGAAATTTTAAGTTTTTGAGCTACATAATAATAATAATAGCCCCTCAAAGGTTGTTCTACGTCAGGCACGACCATCGATATCACCTGAAGGATAAATATTGGCATTTCAAATACTCTCCAATGGATAACAGAGCTCTAGTGCCTTTTATGATGAAGGGACAGTTAAAAAAATTGCAACAAAAGATGAGATTGCAACAAAAGATGAGATTGAGATTGAGAAACAATTGCTGCAGCGGATACAGTCCATGATACCGATGACGCTTTGTACATAACCTTCCGCGAGTTCTGTAAGTGAATGACACAATGCAAAAACAAACGATCATATTAAAAAACACAATTTTATCGATGTTTAAGGAAACGTCACTTGCCGGGAAAACCGAATCTCCTTCTCTCTGAAGGTCCCAGTTAGCTTCGGTTGAAATATCAATGGTAAGGTTGAACATTGGAAACCTATTTTTATATGATTTAAATAGTCCATAGTTTCCCGTAACTTAAAAAATACTTGCGCTGCGATCATTCAACGATACCATAGCTCGGTCGGTAGGGATCCTACCTGCCGAGCGAGGGGTTGCGGGTTCCAACCCGGCCGGGGCAGACTTATGTGATATATATTTGTTCTCGGTTCGTGGGTGTATGTGACATCATATTTGTGTACGTTTACGCATCGAAATAAGAGGCTTTTCTAAGTGAGTGCGCTCAACTATCTAGGGCTAGATCGCCATTTACCATCAGATGAGATTGTTGTCCAGCGTAGACTTTTAATAGACAAAATAACGTTACAGAACGCACTTACCAGTAAGTTTTGACATTACCGAGACACATTATAAAATATAACCTACGATTTCGTAACTTTCGTAAAATTTGCCAACTACGAGAAGTGTACGTGCTATTGGAAATTTTGTGGTTACAAAATAGGTTTTACCTTCTGAAATTATGTAGCAAGTTACAAAATTATTTTTCGTAAGACTAATAGTGATTTATGATAAGATTATAGTGCATTAAATATGTGAAAATTAGATCTGTTATTTTTCACTGGCCTCTCTGTGATATGGATGGTACCGAAAGCATCGCCGTCCACACCAGCTTATATGGAAGCGGTTATTCAGTTACTGGCTCTTCGATACTGCAACCGATACACATAGAAATACTTCATAATTACTTCTAAGAGGTAAGAAACCCAATACTCGAGAATCATTGGTATTGAATTGGAACACGAATTCCAACAGGAAGAACTAGACGCAAGTGTCTCGTCCGTTCTTCAGCAGGCTGTAGCATGAGCGGCGGTGGTTAGCATAGAATTGTTTAGTTTACATTTTGTACGTTGAGATATTCTCATATGTTATGTATATAAAATTTTATGTACGATTTAAAGTATAGTTAAAAGTTAAACCGTGTAGTAGGAATTTTATAAGATCTTTCGCGACAATTTTGTTTACTTTGCATTTCCGAACACTCATAATTCAATATTGTTGACATAGCAACCGCGTTCCAATAGGATGTTAATAGGAAGTGTAATTAAAATCGTATTATTTACATGTATTACGTAATATGTAACCGGATTGATGACACAATTGAGGAGGGCTGAGGTATAATATTTTTATTTAAAATCAACAGCGCCGTATCAATTATTTCACTGTTGAATGTGAACAGCTTACAGCTCCAATATCTGTCGGTTGTTATATAGTCATAATGTAAAGATTATTTGTTTGGTTTGAGGTACAGAGTACAGTGAGTATATGATGGAAGTTTTTCTTGATTTTTACTGAAGAATAATAATCCCTGTGATAAAACGATACGTTTGATAAAACGAGTATTGAAACAAAAATCGAAGGCGAACTCGTTATTCGTAAAGTATTTGTCTGTAGCTTTAGTATGGAGCTAGGCTTAGGTTTCGTGTTAAAGTTTGAAGAGACTCAATGAAGGCTACTTCGCACACCTTCTCTGAATATTATTTTTTTAATAATTCAGCTACAAATATAAAGTGGAATAAATGAACCCTTGATTTAATGTGCCCTTCGAATCGTTCGATGCAATAAAACACATCTAACTACAGACCGCGCTATAATTTATTCAACACATTTTAATATTTACAACTTATATAGCATCAGGTTGTGTAGCTACCAGTGGTTTCTGCGTGGAAACTCTAATCTCACAAATCAGGATCAAAAATGAGATCGTTAATATGATAAGTATTATTCATTTCAAATTCATTTTACTTTTATCATTTACTCTACTACTCTACTCTACTTTAAGCACCTAATTTTTTGCTTCTCCTTCTTTGCATTTTGAAATAAAGCTTTAACATTGACGAGAAATAACGACGAAAGGATCTCCTAAGCACAAATATTATAATTAAATTAATATTATAATTAATTAGTTTGCCAACGACAACACTATTAAACGTAATGTTAGCGTCCTGTACTGTAATATGGTATCTAAGAACGCAAAACGACGTAGACGTAAACGTTGACAGGCGCATCTGTCATTGGTGTCTGTCAAGTGTCAAATATTTCTCCCGCCTTAGTAAGTTCGCCGTGACCATGACCCCATATAATTTGGTCAAAATAATGGTAAAAAACACAAAAAGTCGTTAATTCATGTTGCAGGTAAAATGTATAATGTCCGTGATTTTATAAGTTTAAAATCATAAATAACATAACAAGTACTAGTATTGAACTACGTGGAATCGCATACAGCACTGTAGTTGTAAACATCCTTGTCATTTATATAATCACATATGCAATATTTTACCTACATATATTTGTACCTACAAGCTTTGCTTCAACTCATTGCTTGAAATTCCAATAGGTAAATCACGTATCAACCTCGAAACCTTATTGTAAAAGTGAATACTGAGCCCCATAAAATAAAGCTAAAACTTTTCTAGGTGATGAGAAGACGTAACCGCGTTAATCCTTCTTCTTGTTTCACAATTATGTATCACTTTTCTGTTTGTACATAGTAAAATTTTGTTGAATAAATATTAAATTACTATTGACGCGTTGAAAGTCAACGGTAAGCAGGTATATATATGGTAGGACCTGTTATGATTGATTTATTATGGTTAAATTTACCTCTAAATAACTGGGTTTAAGCAATTTATTACGGTAGATTAGTAGTGAAACTACAACTTTAAATTAATTATATATGATTTCGATACGTCAATAATATTGTAAGTTCATAATATATGTAGGTTTATATTACAAATATGACTAATAACAATGAATTGGCTTTTTGTTTGTCTGTTTTATTTGAATTATTCATCAAAAATAAAATTATATACGTTTCATGAAAATACTTTTATTGATTTCATTATATATTAAAATTCGTTTTAATATATATACGTCAATAATAAATTTGTTTAATCTCTATATATTTAAGTTTGCTGCATATTGACGAGTCCACCTCAAGTAGGACGCTACTAGCAATCTGCTGTTAAACGTATTGTCGTTATATTTGCGTCAAATGTCAACCGCAGTTCTAATCATACCATCTCAATGTTTTATTAGTGATCCGGTCCTACTTCCCTTCTGTAAAATAATATTTAGGGTTATAACTCCCGTTGCTGCTGAGCTCTGCACCGAAGACTTTATCTTAGAAGTATTCGTAGTAGGCAGGGATCCTTTATCACGCTTTATCCAATATAACTGTAATGTTTTAACCTATTGACAACGGGGCAGTCGTGAAATGGGTTTCTGGCTCTTCTCTTGATTGTTATACTCGTACCTTTGCTGTTACCAATATCCTCAACCGGTGGACACTACATACCATCAGGTTATATATATGTATTAATGTACCTAATGTATTAAGAAAAAGTTCTTTTTATTTATTTTCATGAATCTTACTTTATTGGAGCAGATCCAATAATGAGAGTATAATCACGTTTTATTTTTTCTAATTAATATATATATTTATTTATGGTCTGCATATTTTGACTGACATTTCGGAGTATATTGACAGTCCTGTAAAATTGTTAAGCCATTTTAATGAAACGCGTACTGACATCAACTGCGACGCAATGTATTTCTTCAAATATGAATATACGAGAAAGATATTATAAATTGTAATTAAAATGATTTGTGCAAAGGTATCTGCTAATTTAAACTAAATTACCAAATATTTAAATGTTTCTAAATACCATGACAATATAATTAAAACATTGATAACTGCGTGTATGGTATCAGTGTATATGTACTATTTGAATGCCGCGGCAACTTCACCCCATTGGCTAGTACAATTACGCAAGCAACCAATAAGCTATCGACGATAAACAGGCACTTAAGCCGCATATAATAAAGGATTGCTGAGTACATTGAAAAAAAAAAAAAGATATGATTTCTACTTTTTGTGTTCAAATTGTTTGAACTGTCATTGACAGCAATAACTATTATGTAGGAATGATTTCTCACGAACGCAACACTCTTACCAATACTTTTGATACACCATAACCAAAACTCATTGTCATAGAATTATTGTCGTTAACATTATTATAATAGGAGCGTATTTGATTTTAAGATTCTCAATTCATTAAAATCTAATTAGTTAATGGGATCGAAGTAGAAAGAATATTGAAAAATGTTTGTTACTGGTTTTGTTACCAGCAGGTGTTATGTTCGTGCAATGTACTCAAACAAATATAATGACTGGGTCACTTGTGAGATCGCTAATTTTGACCTCGGTAACCAACCCCGTAGCCAGAGATCTTTTACAGGCGTGTACGTATTAAAGTGACGAGTCGTTCACGTGTTCCCAAAAAATATTAATGTGCGGGAATATCAGTGCTGCCGGTAAGGCCGGATTCAAAAAATCGAAACTCATTATTTTTACTCTAGGGTAAATATAAGTTACCCTAAATATAAAATGACAAACACTCACATATTGTTTATTAACTTTGTAGATTTCGGCAACCATACGAAGAAACTGTATATTAACCAATTTGTTTATTTATGTTCAAGTATATTGTACCAGTGTATTTCATCTAAAACTAAATATAATATCTTGACATGAAAAAAAATATTCTGTGTGATTTTATTCTTAACACATCGTAACGGCACTAATCGGTAAAGCAAACAAAACTACGAATTTACTGCCTTATACAATGGATACTTAAAGAGTGAAAAATGACATCATCACGAAATTTATTGACTGTTTTTTCTCCACGCTGTTCACAATCCATTGATAATTGAGGCCATAGTGCTGTTTAGTACGATTAATGGAGAATATTGTAGAGAACTCTTGTGAGTAGGTCTCCTCGAGATGTATTTGTTCGACGGAGCGAGGTGTAATTATATTCTAATATATTCTCAAAGACACAACCCATTATAAATCATGATTATAACCGATGTTTCGGACCTGTTAATATAATAGCAATGTAAAATGAAATATGTAAGGTAGTTAAAAAGTAAGGACATTTGCAAAATGGTTTTCATAATGATTTGAGGTTTTTTTTTTTTTTAATTTTAGAACTGCATAACTCAACTTTATAGACCTTTGAGAAAATTGTATCAAATTAAGCTAAATATGTAAAGTTTAATGTCTAATAGGCTTCATAACAGAATAGTAAATACTAGTACCATATTCCAATTAATAGCACAATTGTGAGAAATTTGAATCATTTCCCCTAATCAGTTCAATAATTATTGAATAATAAAAATTGAAATTAAATTTTTACAACGGCTTCTTTACGAAGCAT
>DWPT01004238.1:0-13470 GCA_018251895.1 Agathymus mariae mariae
TTTAGAGATATTTCTAAGGGGAGATTCCTGTGGCCTCAGCAGTCACTGACGGTGGAGGTATTGATCCGTTTCGTCTTTTAGGGATGCAATAAAAAATTCAGGTACTCAGGTAGGGGCCCGAGCATCGACCCCGGGATTTGGTGTGACGTCACCATCAATGTCCATAGCGTATGCCCATTAAAAACAACGAATGTGCATTCCATGCTCGAATTTTATGGACAATTTATAAATTAATGTTGCTATGTTAAACGTTATTGATTTACATGTAAGAAAAATACAGCAATTCATCATCGTATTTTATACAAATTGGGCGTTTGAAAAGATTGAGGTGTTTACAATATCGATATCTAAAGCAGAATAATGATGTTCAAACATTCGTACTTCTGAACGCCGAGTTCTAAGAACCATTGCTCGAACAGGCTCACGGATCCAACAACAAAGTGGACGTTTTTTGCTTTCTTCAATGTTTAACTATACAATTTGCAGTAGCGCCCCGGTGTCGTTGACCTCTCGCCAGCTGTTTCACTATTATACCGAGGCAAGTGCAAACCAAGGCGAGTTACAGGAATATTCCGGTACACTTGATCCGTAACAAAACAGCCGTGAATAATGACACCATTATTTTCGTCTTAGACAATCGCAATAATAAATGCGACGGGCGGCGTGACGGTAATCACTGAGCCCCCTTGACTGAATCATTAAAACCGAAATCACAACATCGGAACGTTACAAAACGCGATACCATGAAAGACCATTAGGTACACGTTTACAAGCAAAGAAGCGAGCACGGAATTGAAATGCTACAAAGATATTCGAATAAATTTCTTGCTTGAAGCACTCTCAACAGAATTTTAAGTAGTCTCGGTCCACCATTAAATGTTTGTCTCAGTATCTAAAGGATACTTGCGGCGTAGGTCATGAGGAAGCATAAATTTAAAGAAGTCGGTAGTTCGATTCTACAAGCTAACAACAGCTGTAAACGAAACGCCACACCGCTAGCACATGCAGCGCTCGCACCCCTAGACTCACACATGGAAAAACGCATACACGCACACACATAAACAGAACACGTAGACGTAACGTAAACAGACTTAGGTTATGTATACCAGATGCCCCCGTAGAAAGAGACGAAGATAAATGCGTCATTGATGATAGACAAAGATAGGACGATAGGGAGTGCGGTTTGGTTCCACAACGTGCACAGAACTCTAATTAAATGTAGTTGAAGGTCGAAAAAATAAAAGGATGTATGCGACGTTATGACAGGCAGTCGCACGTTTAAAACAAAACTTTAGAAAAACGAGCTGGTTGAAATGCAGCTGTAATAATAAGCGGAGGGCCCGAGTAGCTTTCGAATCGCCTTAAAGTGCAAATAAACGTTACATAGGAACAAGCTCACAGAAAAATAAACAGTTGCAGGCCGAGCGGCGAGGCCGTTGTTAATTAACATACAGATAGTTTAATAAAAGGCAGGAAACAGGCAGCGAGGGGAGTAGGCAATGAAGCGGTAAAAATAGACACGGGGCCGACGGAGACGAGTAGGAATCGATCCTGGAACAATGACGATGCATTGCGTCGCGCCAATCAATAACGAAAGCCGGAGTAGTTCCGTATGCTGCGCCGCCATTTTTACGCGCATGTACTTGAAGCATCGCTGGAGGTAATCTGTATTCCTTCTCTTCTTGTAACAGTCAGACTTCGAGGTAACTTCTGATAATTAAACTTCATTTAAAATCGCTACTCATTCCATTTTGGCGATATGTGCGAAGTGCCAAACGTTTTAAGAAAAATTTAAATATTTATAAAAGCCGATCCTCTAACTGAGCATAAATTATTTATGTTGAAGGTTGTATACGAACTCTGCAATCGATTAGCTTATCAGTACTATTCAGAAAATGGTCTGCTGAATCAAAAAATGTTTTACCTCAATAAATAAATAAAAAATGATAATTCTGAATATAAAAAGATAAAATTATGAAGATACATTTTTAAAGTCAAAATGTAATGTACGTACCTCGCGACAGTGCAGAACACTGACATAAATGACTACTTATTTTTCTATTATTACATACATACATGTAGTTAACTTTGCAAGACTTTTTGTGAATCAATAACGAATTAATGAATTTTTCACATCATTATCGATATTAACAAGTTTGCATGTCTTTCACAAAAGTAAAAGTGCAAATTCATTGGCTTGTCGCAGGTGCAAGTAAAACTTGTTGAAGTGTCGCGGTTTCGATCGCCGACACTGCTGCAACTGAATGAGAAAGTGGTCCGGAAGTGAAAAGTGCGCACTTCGGGACACACGATGCGGGGCGTCCTTGCGTCCCGGTTATTTTAGTGCGCAGCCCGCAAGCCTACCGCTCTTGGGGTAGGTCAGTTCCAGGCACAGTCACTCCACCGTGAACCCTAAGTACCGGGGGAACACCGATATAGGTCATTAAGGGAACAACGCTATTGTACGTGCCTGCCGAGCGGAAAGCAATTTCTGTTTTTCGACTGCACTTCGAAATGGTCGGGAAAGTTCAGTACATCCGCTCCTTATCAGCATTGCGAATTCACTGCGTTTGGGGTAGGTCAGTGAGGTTATTGCCCTTGAACATTATGATAGTGGCCTTATCTGCAGACTAGTTTCGGTATGTCGAGCTCAATTCATACTATATTATGGGAGTAGGTACGATGACTTCTCATTTGTTTTTGTAATCAGTGAAGTGGATTATTGAAAAAATGTTTTTGTTTTTGCTGTAATAAACACGTTCGTGTTTGTGGGAACTTGGTGGGGTCTCGCCGCAATCCAGGCACAAGCGTATCTTAGCGCACTGAAGCAAAACCACGTCTAGACGGCTGTGTATATTAATTCCACCATTATAGTTAGATCTGCTATATTCCTCTCACTTTCTTTAACATTTATCCATTTAATAATACCTTAAGACGTCTGCGAGATCCTTTTATATTGGTGAGATGAAGTTTATTAACACTTGCATATAGATGGATTTAATTTGTTTAGCCGTTCTCCGAATAAGAATCGTGCAACTCATCAGGCGGTCTGGAAGTGGTAATCGTATTCATGGGCGATAAATTTATATGCCTCAGCTCGGATATTAATCACTTGTAAGTAATAATACAAGGCAATTCTTAATTTAGTATTTTGTGCAGTGATACAAACAAATAATGATGCAAGAAGATTTAAAGAGTATTAGCGAAGTTCAACGCATTTTACCAAATGTATTGAGTTACAAAGATTTAAAACGCGTTTAAGATTTGTTTACGTGTTAAGAAAGCTGTAATCGTCTTTATTATCTTTCAAATATCCCATAATAAGCTATAAAAAATTTAACTGATTACCTTCTATACACGAAGGATGAATAAAAGTAGAACTTTTATTTGGGGCCCTTAATAACGCAATAGAAGCCAAAACAGTAGTTGTTAGAATTTTTGTCTGTGCGTTTGTGCGCACTAATCTCAAAAACAACTTAACCGATCTCCTTTGGTTTTCATAAATGTATAAGCGTCACATAATATTTAACGTTTGTTTAATTTCAATCCGTCCATAAATAAAAACAGTTATAAGCTAATGTATTTCGAATTTAAAGAATGAGGAAAATCCATTCCTAAACCAATACAGGTGGTGTTTCAAAGCGTGAGACGTAGTTTTATGAAGAGAAGCGCGGGCGTTTTACGAGTATATAATAGTGTTTCACAGTGTCGACCTTCAGATTATATCCAATACTTACTTTATAATAGAATAAAGTTGACAATTATGAAATAAGCCGGTAGAGTAATAAATAAAATCAATTATAATATCGGAAAATGGAGACAGAGTTTAAGTCCGTAAGCAAAGTTAGAAGCTTGTTCTTTGTCATTTACTTTCTCTACATATGTAGATAATGAATATGACTCAGTGGTAGGTATTTGACGATACCCTTTGTTATCGGCCTTCGCTGGTGTAAACGGCCCGCGGTACAAAGCCAGCCGGGGCGCCCTTCAGCCGGCGAGACCTTGGCTGTATTTAGACGCAGTTCGATGGACTCGACGCTATTCGTTTTAGTTTTGATTTTGTATTTGGGCCTTTTATTGCAGTTTCTGGAATGTCGCAACAAGAATCTTGTTTGGCTGGTTAATTCATGAATTTGTTTATCGATCGCAATGGTAGACTTTTATAGCGTTGGGTCTTCTTTTGAACCATTAGTGACATATTGCGTGAAATTCTTGTAGCGTAATACTGAAGCGCGTTCTATCCCCGTAGCGGATGTAGGCGTTAGAGGTCAATCCAAATGTCAGAATTTAATATACCATCTCAATAAAATGCATGAACAACTTATAGTAATTACTACGACAGCTCATAATAACGGCCGAACCGAAGCAAGGAAACGCTTGAAAATTTGCCACCTGGGTCATTTAACAACACAATATACAACTCGTCCGACTAGGAGCGCTTCGAGAGCGAAGCGTCGGATAGTCAGTAGTTTTTCGGACGAGATGCTAAGGTCGGTAACCGGGAAGACCTTGGCCGATTTTAATCGCACTCCGACGTTCGGTGTTTGAATCATTCGCTCTGCGTTTTATAACTTTCCCGGTCGACGATGAAGTTTACGACGGAGCTCGTTTCCGTTTACTCAGAATTCAGAAATATGCGCAAAACGCCCGACGGTAAAAGGAGTACGATTATTATGTTACAGATGTACTGAGACTTTTTCACAATTTTGCTAGTAAACTTGATGAATAATTAGAACCTTTTGTTAATTTGAATTTTAACATAAAACTGTTATGTAAAATTATAGACTTCTTTTTTTTTTCTTTCTTAAATCACTAAATCAAATTTGTAATCCAATAATCCTTAAGAAAACACAAATGCAAGTGTGTTTTAAGAGTCATTCTTTTGGACCAGTTCGATATTATTATGAAAATTTGGATTCTAAGTCTAGTTTCTTCAAGTCTGTAAATTAACCCTCAGTCTATTATGTCGATAAATTATAACGCTGACTTTATGTTACTTATCAGTAACAACATAAATCTTACGACGACACGGATATGCTTTACCCTGTATGACCTTTGTTTAGATTAATTTATCTTTGTACACTGGCTTCACTTCGAGAAATACTATCCTTTCGTTGAAACATAGTATTTGGACCCAAAAGCCACTGTCGCTTGTTCTTATCAGGCATTTTATGAATCTATGTACCTTTCTCTCGACAATTCGGTATTATATAACCTAGGACAGTCATCGGGTCACGCTACAAACAACATTTATTAACCGTAGTACAATTAGATATGAGTATATTGCAACTTCAGTCATACCAATTAGTGATACTGAGACACGTTTATGTTAATTTGCTGATCAATTTTATCACCACCCTGTTATATTCGGATCATAATATATGTTCACTTCATCATGCGGCGGTATTGACAGACCTGGCGTATTTCGATAGACAATACAGTATTACTAACGAAGTACGCGGTCGATCATCGAAAGACCACTTCCGGTGTGGCGGCTACATCCCGGACGGACCTTGGCCGAATTTAGCCAGGTCATCGACTCGTCTAGCTTTCTCTCGGCACATGCGCCGTGCAATGCATTTCTGTTTAGGATGCTCTCGGTCGAATTATGTTCTTTTTGATCTCATTTTCGATAGGTGTTTTAGCTTTGTTCAAGGTTTTGACGGATGCTATTCGAGAATGACGGTTAAAAGTGGCATATTGCTCAACAATACATTTATCAGAGCTTGTAACAGTTCCATTATCGGGTTTGGTTAGGTTAGGTTAGGTTAGGTAGTAGTTATTTTATCACAAATGTGTATTGATAGATTTCAATCACCTCTGAGCACGTTAAGCAGAATTCTCAGGTATGTATATACTATGCATATAACTTTATAAAACGGATAAGTTTACAAAAAAAGTGATCGGTCATTGCCTTTGCCTCTGTTTGCAAAAGTCCAAGGTTTAGTGAGAAATAAAATTCGCACCTCACCGGTCGATGTATGTAAACATGTATTGAGTATCTTGGGTATCAGAACCCAACGGTAACATGATATTTGCGTTAGTAAATTGGTCGAAGCAAACATTGCAGTACACTTGCGCAGTCTCAAGATAAATTTCATGAGTGTTTGAGCACTCGATACTAAGTTTGCAAGCAAGTTCATATATATAAATATATATATACGTAGCACGGACAGCCAAGAAACAATCGTTTTTGTTTTCCATGTATGAACGTGAAATCCAGTGAGATGGCTGATATATACATACATAGAAGGAACGTCATATAAAACAAAGCCCTGAGAAAAAGAATTTGAAATAAGTTGATAAATCTGTCAACCGAGACCCATCATCCAGTCAATAAGGATACTATGGAGCTAATGTACATTGAAACCTAATATACATATACACATATATATATATATATATATATAACTGTGAGTAATCGCTTTCTGTGCATTAAGGATATATGAAAAACTAATATTTGGGGCCTTTATTATTGTAGAATTTTTGTCCGTTTGTCTTTGTTTTTTTTCGCGTTAATCTCGTAGCGGCTAATCTGATTTCGGTACGGTTTTCACTAATGTGTTGCAGTGCGCGTTACTCTATGGTAAAGTTCTTTTCATTTCAATGCCTCCATAAATAAAAAAATAAAAATAAATTGACATATGTATTTCTAATTTATAGAACGTGAAAAACCCAGTCCTAAATCAATGCAGATGCTATTTCTAAGGGTCAGGTAGGTTTTCTGAAGCGAATCGAGGGCAAAGGCTAGTATATAAATGAAAATAAACAACCGCAATCACGCGCACTTCGACTGCTTTGGACTTGCACTTGGACTTTAGCACTAGGACTTTATTCATGTCGCGAGATAATATGTATATCACTACATACAAGACAGAGACCAGAGTTCCCCGGACAAACACACGTCACATATGTTGCTCCTCCGGTCAATTTATCCACGCAACCACGGGTCATTCACTCAGGAGACCAAGTCGCTAGACACTGGGTTACAATCAACAGACAGGACTCGTGGGGACTGACCTCCTTGATAGTTGACTTAATGGTTTTTAAATCACAATCAAATTCAAAATCATTTAATCATGTAGGTATTCTGTAAATACACTTGTGCACGTAATTTTTTGCTTCTACTACCGTTTCGGAAAGGTGCTTTAACATCGAGGAGAAGAAACGGCTCCTCGGCGCATCTTGTAAACAACATAGTAATAACAAAAGTTTAAGCCGGCGCGGAACCGGTTTCCCGGCCGGTGCGGAATCAAAAATTGATTTACTTGTTGTAGTGGTTTCTCTAGATCTAATATTAATAAACATTAAACGATTTGGCTCTGAAATGTAATAGAAATGCTTTTTTGGATTTTGTCGAAAGCAGTTCCGCCAGTCAGTGCCTTTCTTCTCTTTGTATGCCAAGTGTACGCGGCTGCAGTAATAGCTTAGTGTAAGAGTAATAGCTAGTTTGACTTATTTCGGTGAAGGAGATCATTGTGATGAATCCTGAGAGTTCTTCATGATTATCTTAAACAGGTTTAACACACAGGAGTGAAGTCTACCATTTCACAGTTGACCAGGGTGGTGGACCATGGCATAAAACCTCTCAATGTGAAAGGAGACATTAACGGAGCCTACCAACGCGAACGGAACGGAATGGAACGGCTTAAAGTAATTTGTAATCACACATCGAATCACCTCCTGGTGTTTGAAACCATTTGAAAAGAGAATATACACCGAATTTATTGTTGTCAAAAATAAAAACACGTTTTCTCTATAAACTTACCCTATGAAAATATACTCAACTAAAAGGTAAATACCATTCTATAAGGGCAGATAAATGCTTTCGAGATGTTGGTTTAAGTTATCAATGTTTGCCGTATGAAGTGGGGTAGCCTCGGTGATCCCGCTGAAGATTAATTTGATAGTTGATTAAATTTGTCGCGATTTTCATCAAGGTTTTTCTTATTGACCTCAACTGAGAAAAAAAAAAGTTTAGAATTTATATGTATTTATTAATAGGTAATTGCTTTAGTTCTGATTGTGCAGTAAATGTGTGTATTTAATTTTAGAACAACAATTTTATATAAATTAATAAAATACTAAGAAATAATTACCTAACCGCGTATCGTTTATTATTGTGGGTACTTTAAATAAAATTACGCCATGAGGTAAAATTTCAGATTGACATATTTTTTTAGTAGTTTTTCAAAAACAAATGAGGTTTTTAATTATTTTGCTTATTATGTTGTTAATCTCAGAACTCCGTAATTTATTACTAACCGATTTGTAAAATGCCTTTATCTATTAGACAGGTTATTCTTCTTGTATGATTCCACTTAAATTTGAAGATAAAATACCACCTCTAAGGGTAAAAAATAAGAGATGAATCCAAGGAACTCACCGTGTTTAAATTGAAAGTTTGAATTTGAAGTTGTTTTTTTGTTAAAATATTTATGTGTAACAATTAACAACCAGAATTGTTCCATTGGTTATCATTGAAACTTCGTATTCTCCATGATTAGATTATTTCTATCTTTAAGAGTAAAATAACCTGTTCACGACCATGTATGATAAATATGTTAATTCGACATTCAATCTTAATTTATATGCTACAAGCGGAGAATTAGAAAAAAGTAATGAATATATTACAGGTAATTGATACAAATAAAATAAAGCATTATTTTCAACATTATAGAAAATAAATCTGATATAAAATTTACACGTGTACTCGAATACATGAAATACATACACACTCAGCAAACCTTATTCTTTTGACAGAAAAATCAATCAATTTTTAGCTTTAGAAGAAATATGATATAATACGGAAAATACTTTACATCAAAATGAAGAATGTAATAGAATCTTTTCAGTTATTGTATTTTCTTGTATAATTAATGAAATTTGAGGACCATAAGCGAATATAAACGATGTTGAATATTCTTGCATTATTTTAAAGCTTGGGCCCTTACATTGATTGTAGTCTTAAATATTCACGGTTGTAATTAAAACGATACGTTGTCCTATGGATCAACTCATTTACGTTATTATCTACCAAATTATACCACAGTATTTTTTGCTGAACAAGTTTTTAAACCTTACAATCGAATCACGTATCGCATAAAGCTATGATTTCACCTCTCGGCGGCGACCTAGCGAGGCACGTGGGAAAAATTTAATTTTTAATATATTACAAAAAATATAACCACACGAGCTGTACTCGGAAAGCAGTTTGTCCGGTTATTACAATTTTTATTTTTTCACTCGTACATTCGCGTGAAACAGTTTTCCCAGGCAAACGCGGTTCCGAGAACGTACGTTCATTAGGTTACAACGTTGAAATTTATGTATATTTTTATTGTCAGGTTTTATCTACGTAATTTTGAAATGTTTATTTACTTTTTTACTTAATATAACTCAATGCTTGACTATAACCTCGCGCGATGGTAAGTGACACTGTAGCCTTAGATGGTGAAAACGCATCAACTTAGAAAAAGCCAATTCACTCGTACTTTGAATTCATTCACACTGTTATAGGGTGGAATGGAAATTTAGCCCACAAACAGGCCAAATAGGTTGAAAAATATAATAATAGAAAAAATAAATATTTCGTTACCAATATATTTAGATATATTTAATAATATACACATTTTGGATTCTACATTACTATGACATTGTTAAAAATAAGTTAATGCTAATTATACTGTATAATTATAATTATTAAAACAAAATAAGAAAATGATATTGGCACTTCATCTGAATTCTGCATTATATTCTAATAAATCAACTTATTTGGCAATATATTTTGAATTGAGCATTGAGTATTTAGATACCTACTTGATATTCTCCACATCTTTGGTTCTAATACATAATTAATGACAAATACGGGCATCATAAAGATTTGGAGTTCAGTAACCGTAGTCGAAACTATCGGATATGCGAAATAAAAATGTATCCGTAACCGTAACCGAATCCGATAAAAAGTATCAAATAATTTCGGATAGAGGCAGAGTCTAAATGAAACACGTTATGCCAGGTTTTCGCCGGCCAAGCCGATTACTAGCCGTGTCTAGCCGCTCTCACTTTTAGACAGTTTTTATTATTTAATTTTTAAGGCTATTGCGCTTTTCTATGATTGATATACCAGATAATACCTAGAAATAAAGTCAAAGTGTTACCTCGTGAACAGATTACATATTTTTTCCGATTCCTAAATCATCTGATATCCATAATCGAAATTATCTGAAACAATCGGATAATCCGAAACAATTTCATATCCGTAACCGTAACCGGCAAAATATGCACGTATCCGTATCCAGATCCGAAATTTCATATCCATAACATCCCTCATACAAACTTCTTGTGAGATTTTGCTTCACATAATTTGTGTTTATTTTGCATGAACGAATGCGAAAATTGCTAGGCAAAATAAATTTCAGCAAACAACAGAACACTAACAAAACAGCTTTCTTTATAGGCACAAATGATTAAATCTGTCTCTATTGCCGCTTCATCTTACTAGTATACTCGTAAATTGCAATTCAGCTAATTACTCAATTCACTGTACAAAAGACTGCTTTTTAAATTGCCGCAATTCCTTCAATTAGCGATCGACGGATAACGTCCGAGGATAATTTATAAACGAAGAGCGACAGACAGACAGGCATTAATCACAGCGTTGGTAATGTCGCTCGTTGCACTGTACAGGCGGAGCGGTGACATCATCGGCCGAATATAGAGGTCTGCAGACATTATTGTTTTTTACATTACAAACTACCACCGAAGTTTTGTTTTGTCCTGGTATAACTTTACAATTACGCACAACTAGTAGCGTTACGGGATTCAGTGTAAAATAATTTGGTGAAAAAATATAACAACGTGACAGTAATTATAATTACATTTATGGAGTAATAATGTGTACATACAATCGATTTTCCAGTCAAAATTATCGATGTCTCATTGAAAATTTGGGACATTAGTCGTCTCGTGTAACAACGTATCGGGATGTCTTCTTGAAAAAATTTGCATAAATGCACACCGGGACACCTTGCAACGCGTCATCGAGTAATGGACCTCGGTTAGTGGTGTCTTGTGTGACATAAGTCAACGATATGTCACTAATGTCATCACCGTTCAGGTTGATGATTCCGAAGTTCATTATCGCTAACAACATGTTACATTGTCTATAGATAACTTCGACTCGTTTACAAACAACTCGGTTTTTAAGGAATATAGAATTATAGAAAAAAAATAAACAAATAACAATTCTCAATAATGATATAAAATTAATTTCATATTTAACTTTGATCCCGATTTAAATTCGAATTTTACTTCCATACTCAAGAACCGATTAGGTATCTGTCCTTCAAATTGAAGCTTATATTGGGATTTGATTACTCAATCCAGTCGGGTCTAAATACATTAAGTTCCTCTTAAAATCGAGTGACAAAATTGCTATTTTTGCATTTTAGTAAACATGCGTTTAATTATAAATTCTGTAATAATACAATTATGTAAAAATAATTATTTAAGAATGGAGATAGAAACATAATGAATATAACTGAATAGAAGCGTAATATAGCGTAATGCATATAACAGTATTTTATTATGCAGTACGTTCCTCAGGTTACGGTAAAAACGGTTCTTATATTATTTACCTTAAATAATGCTAATTTGTGTAATTAATTAACATTTTGAATTATTGTACATACCGTTCTTGGTGTATTTTTAATATGTTTTTTTATTGATGATATAAGAACAAAAACAACAAAATGTATATTCCTGTGTATCCATTAAGTTATTATAAATAAGTCGTTAGCAAAACATACGTTTTAGATTGCGTTAATGTAATTATGATATAGTGTTCTAAGGTTGGCTATAAATTTTAAAACAAAATGAAAATGCACATAAGCGTTACCTACTATTAGCGAAGTCAGGTTAATGACACACAGCATCTCCAATATTAGTTATCGTTTAGTTTCGTTCACAGCAAATATATATGCAACTGTTAGGCCTAACGACCTAATGCACATTGGCCGCCCGTTCTGTCCTGGTTTGAAATTCAAATCAACTCTTTTTTTAATATGAAGGAATTTTCATGTAAATATGTAAGTGATCATTTGGGCTGCATTTATTTTATTAAATAAATAAGGGAAATGCAAACACTAACACCGTCGTACCTAGTAACGTCCGCATTTATGTTTTTTTTTAAATTTATTATTCGAATCATTTACAAGTTTTAAAATAACTATGTTTAATACTAGTAAGTAGTACATGTGGCGCCATCTATCAAATAATCGGGAAGTAAATGTTGGCTACAAATTTTCATTACGTAATTATTAACAATGACAATTCTTTTGTAAGTTTTGTGAAAACTAGCAGAAGTGAATGTATTGGCGATAATAAAAAGTAACAACGTAGACTACTTACTTACCTATGTTTATTTAATGTTAATACAATATACCTATACATCAAATTAAAGCAACAAGCAACATACTTATCAATTTATTTGATTATAAATCATAAAAAACTAGTTCCGAAAATCGTGAATGATCTATGCACGCCAAGGTAAAGTAAATAAGTATACACGCGAGTTCATTCCTCGGTACGATTTCCACGGTTGTGTCAATGTGAACTCAAGTGGCTCAGTCAAGAACGTTCGTTTACCGCTTGCGTCATTCAGAGCGTGCATTAATATCTCCATCTAGCGGTCAATGTCGGCACGACGTAAGACCGTGAAAGTACTTCGATTTGGCAACAGATGGCGCTTGTTGTAGCGTTCATAGCTAAATCACAGCTCAAAATTATATATTTGACGGCTAGAGACAAATTTCAATTTAAAAATACAACACGGACTACCATAATTATGTATTGAGTTCTTCTTGAAAATAGAATTGCTTATAAATTTTAATAGTAAATTCTTAATTAGGTAATTTATATCAATCGTATTTCGGTGTTACTTATGTATTGTTTATATTCTTACTTTGTTTGAATTGAGTATTCGGTATTAGCATTAAAATTCTTGACACGGTAGAACTTTTACATTTTATAACATATTTGTGTACTGTAATAATAATATATTCAGGTTTTTATTTACTATTATTTTAACTCTAACGTAGCTTTTTCAGCTTCTTCATAAAAACGGCATTTAGGCATGAATTCTTCTAGAACTATTTGGTTTTTCGACATTTCAAATGCATGTAGAAAGACAGATAAAATGAGAAAGAGAGCCAGTTTTAAGCGCATTTATTTTTAATTACCCAGATTTGTGAAACAATATTTGTAATCGGAATTGGGTGTTTTATACATTGTTGTAACAGAGCACTGACTCTACGCATTAATATGGCGGTCATATTATATTTTATAAAAGATGATCATGTCGTAGGAAGAAAAAGTCTAACACCTGTCTTACACCTACATATGGTTGTCATACGAGATAGCTTACGTGGGTGAGAGATGTCGGTAGATGAGTAGCTACAGTATATAGGT
>DWPT01004239.1:0-13470 GCA_018251895.1 Agathymus mariae mariae
GTAGGAGTCTTCAAGAGGAGAGTGAATAGGCTCTTATAAGTTAATGCGTTCAATATCTTATGACTTCATCACCACTTTCCATCAGGTGGGATTGTTGTCAAGTATTAACTCATTCTATGTAAAAAAAACTAATTTATGTATTCTGGTATGGTATATATATACATATACACTTGCTGCTCGGAGTGCTGATAGATGCAAAAATCAGAGTAATGCTAATCATTTCAATTCAAAAATTATGACATTTTAATTTGCAATATATCAATCGGTTTGAAAATTAAAAATACAGTTTTGAATTGTCACTGCTGTCGACCGTCCTTATGACTACCTCTGATTGGATTTTTAGTACTGTTCATTTATCTTGTACGACTTTTAACTGATAAATTAATCTAAAATTATAAGATAATAAACGGACTCCCAAGCTTATATAAACCAACCTGAGAGGTCGAGCAATGAGAATGAGTCCAATAAGCCCTCGGAAACTACAGGACGTTGTTGCGGTGGCAATAATGTCAGTCTTGTTTTTATTTTTATCCTACACTTTCCTACTCGTAAGTTTAATCCGTATGTCCTGTCATGCTCGTGGGACAACCACTGTAAGTCAACTCGTGTCAAAATGAGGTTAATTTTGTTTGGATCCCTTCTATAAATAAACCCATATTTAGAATTGGATCGGTTTCTTTGACGGCCATTATCGAAAACCTTCTGATACTGAGTCAAAGGTGTTCATTACTTCCTATCTTACATGCATGAGTGAGGATTATCAATGACGGCATTAATTATAACTAAGAATATACATTACATTGTTTACAGTATGACTTTATAGTCAAGCCCTAAAATTATGCTACACTGTCACTTCCAAATCAGATCAAACGAAAGGTAATGTTGATGGTTATTTAGTAAATAAACAGAAACTATATATATTTCATCACGTAATACATTACGACTATAATACCTTATCGACCTATTACGCAACGAATATAAGCACGTAACGCAGATCGGATATCGAAGCAACGGGCATAAAATATCGTTACGTTAATGGCTTAAATAATAAAGCGGACTGAAGCAACTTATCCGCTGTTATATCTGCGGCTCCGTGGATTTCGTACGCTTCGCACGTATATTATAGCAGGAGCTAATGTATGGCGTACACAGTAGTTTTCTATTTATTATATTTTCATAATCATTGCCCAGTTAAAACTATAACAGAGTAAATGATCTGGCAGCAATACGCTACAAACGAGTTCGTAACCCAGTCGAGTCGATTCGATTCGATTTAGTATTCGTCCATGCCACTTGCAACACAGGCAATGTTTAAGTTTAAAAGTTTGTTTAATTAAATTATCTTGGTAAGTTAATGTGTTTCCGTTTCAATTACAATATTGGACTACCAATAATAAGCAGGTCCCCATTTCCATGGTGGCCTGCAATGGTCGGTACCACCCCAATGTTGCAGACGCATACCACTTACCGTTACGTTGTCTGTTTGAACGTTTGCCCCATGTGCTTTTAAAATCCATCCAGTTCACCATGTATAAAAAATGTTGACCCAGAATACTAGCAATCCCTTCGATGTCGTTGATATGGACATAGCAGGTCACAAATACACAAGAACAAACATATATTAGTCATCTAAATATTTCCACTGGCTCGAAACCGATAAGCGAAATCCTCACTCGTCAGACGGGGAACTGCCGCCTATGCTACAGAGTCGTCATAGACATACATATATTGTGAAATATGTCCCTTTTTTTAAATTGTTTAATAAATGCAAGTAGTATTACTCAAATTATATTCCACGTCATACGTAATAATGTAAATAACGTTGAAAGAATTAAATTACGGTTCAAATGTAAGCGGCAGAAAATGCCATCAAATGCTTTAATAAATAATATACTTCGCGCTCCCTTTCAATTCTCCGCGGTGACTCCATAAGCCACCTCATTGTGCTGATCATACGAACAGTTTTACGAAAATGTTTATTGCGATGTTTTACTAAGGGCAGGTAAACTATAAGCGAGGTATGCTCGCATATCGATTTTTAAAACATTACAAGCACGTTATTGACTTTTTCTTCTGATCGCTAACACACTATTAAAACCCTACAAGCTCAAATTCAAAATACATATGTGTTCGTCATTTATTGCTTCTAGTACTGTGTCTCGCGTATATATATATGTGTGTGTCTATATGTATATATACCTTTTAACAATTAGAACGAAGACTCTAAAATTAAATCTTTAAAGTTGTTATTACGTGTTAAGAAATCGTCCGTAACCATTAAAATTAGAACCGTATTCAAATTTAAATTCAAAATCATTTACAATGAGAGTGAACATTGTGAGTTTGTGTATTTGTTATATGTATAGGGAAAGTAAACTCTGGAACCACGGCCACACATTTGAAAAAATATTTTACCATTTGAAGGTATATTATTCCGAATGGACATAGACATCATGTACAGTGAATGTAAGTAACGATGATAATCGTCAACTATGCTCAATGTGTGTTAATTTGGATTAGATCTTAATTTTTTAATGAATAAGGTTTATTCAATTGAAAAAAAGCCTAGCCTTTTTTTCTTTTACTAAGATATATTAACCCGAACGATATCGGAGCGTGCCACTAATGTAAACATACGATTATATTAAATTTTTAAGTGATCGCTTTCTGTACATGATGGATATATGATAAAAACTATTACAAGGGACCTTTATTAACGCAATGGAACCCAAAACAATGGTTGTTAAAATTTGTGCCTGTTTGCTTGAGCGTTTGTGCGCGATTATCTCAGAAATGGCGTACCCTACTTCGATATGGTTTTCACTAATGTATGTAAGCAACTCTTCATACTTAAAGGTCGTTTCATAAATATAAGTAAAATGTATATCAATATATTTCCATTTACAGAATAGGAATAACCAGTCCTAAGACAATGCAGGTCCTATTTCTAAGGGTAAGGCGTTGTTTTTCTGAAGCGAAGCGAAGGTTTAGTAGTAATGCATATAGGTGAAATGCGTATATAACTTTTTTAACACTCATTCATCAAACTCTAATCTTCGCACAGGGGTTGTTGGTGTACACTGGCATTACATATTAATCCACCAATTATTAACTAATATTAAAGTTCACAAAAGATTGAATAAATAGATAATTTTTCAATAGTACCATGAAACAATATATATTGCATCTACATACTCGATAACTTCATTTTTCGGTGTTATTTCTTCGTCAGCGGTACAACAATAGAACCATCGACGCGTTACATGTATAAGGTTCTTTATTTATCGCGAGGCATTCATCCTTTGCCAACACCTTTTTATAATAAATCGGCTATGAAGCTGGGAGCTTGTTAACGAGGAACGACATCAATAGCCTCCCATTTTGTACCTGATATGCGTTTAATGCGCCTACTCACTTAATCAAGTGTTTTTCTTTTCTCCTTATGTTATTGTGGACCAGCAATGAAATAAGAAAATGAACGTTTTAAGGAAATTTCGTTGGGGATTAAACCGACTTTTATTAACGTTAAGATAGTTAACACAAACCTAGTGTGAGGCAATGATATTTATAATAAAGAAAAAGCAAGGTTAAATAGGGCTTGAAACAAAAATTTTACGGTCGCAAGGAACGTCAATTAGTTTGGCGAATATGGATTTAACGAAAGCCAATGAAGCATGATATTATATGTAATTGTGTCTGTTGCTTGGGGATTATTCTTGGCTATTTATCTACGTAAAATTGTCTTAGTCTACATTTACAAAGTACAAAATTAAACAAGTCTTATACAGAAGTTACAAATTCTTAAAATAACATACAATATACTACATAGACTTGATATACATATATAGGCTATATATCAAGTGTATAATTTATCCCAATCGATATTGGGACGAACAGCTAGTTTATATAATACAGAGATTTTTATTGTGTGTATCTGGAGGGATATGTTTGGAACCAAAGCACCTACTTAAAAAGTTTTTTTAGCATTCGATTAGTACGTTTTTCCGATGAACATAGGCTATTTTAGTCTTAAAAATTCTGTCTCTCCCTGAGTGCGATAAACTCGAAAACTATGGGTACTCATATTTTGATATGGACCA
This sequence comes from Agathymus mariae mariae, assembly GCA_018251895.1. NCBI lineage: Eukaryota > Metazoa > Arthropoda > Insecta > Lepidoptera > Hesperiidae > Agathymus > Agathymus mariae. The sequence continues at coordinate 4,101 of DWPT01004239.1, forward strand.
TAAGAAAACTGTCCATCTACATTCACGTGAGAGGTTTTGGTGTATGACAGAAAAAAAAAACGTTTGATAAAAATGGGTAACGATTGTGTTAGCTGCGACTGCGTTTTGTGAATGTGAAAAGCCAGTGTGTCACTTGTATTTATTTCATAAATTGAATTATTTTTATCGCGCTTTTATTAGGTCGAGCCGTAATACAATGTAAGAAGCTCAATTTTAACCATTTATAATTCTTGTATAAAACTTGGTTGTGTAAATTATAGCAATACTACTACTAATGAGCTGTCTGATGATGAAACTCGAAAGTGGGAGACAAAGCCTTGAAATGTCTCCAAATCATTAAGTTTGTCTCGACTCATTCTTTTCATTTCATCCGATAACTAGGACTAGATGATGAAGCTGAAAGGTGATATAACCCTGGAGTGCTTACAAGTAAGTAAGTACGTGAGGTTCCGACATAACCATATTTGATAGAATAAACAAGTGTAAGACTAGAGGGTTAAAAATAAAATAATAGGTAGTTTTAAAAACTACAAACATGCTTTACGAGTACGTCTCTCTCTCTCTTCTGATTTAAACTCTGGGCCATTGTTGGTGCCGGGTTAACTTCTTTACTTCTCTGTGTGAAATGACTCAATCTATTTTTTTAACTGGTTCAAATAACTTATTATTGGCTTACTTCTCTCTTTCTTTTGAAGCAGTTCCACATTTCTGTTCGCTCTTTGTGTCCAGCCAATCTTCTCCATCCTCTTCCGGCATCAATTTTTGATTGCCTTAAGAGTAAGTCTATCCTTTTATGGCATATTAATACCTTAATACCTATTCTTCGAGACCATTAAGGAAGATTCTGAGGTATTCAAATTTCTTTCACAGAACCTAGTAATAGTTAACTCCTAATAAGTTTAAAAAATTGAATTACGTTCAGGATTCAAGCTCAGGTTCTTCGTGTGGTACGCGAACCTTCCGATCACTGGAATATAATTCTCATCAGCATTTATTAAGAGCAAAAATAAATAAAATTGAAAAAATATATAGGATCATCGATATTCGAGCTTCATTAACAAACTCCAAGGTCGATTTCCCCATAGGATAAATAGCTGAACGATAAACAAGAGTCGATACAAACTTAATAACACGCTTCATTGCTTTGTATAAAACAACCTATTTATTTTTGAATCCAACGATATTTAAATTTTGGTGTATCTCACTCTATTAGAACAAATGTAGTATGCGAGTCAAATGTGTGCAAAAAAAACAGTGAAAAGTTCACGTATTTGAATTAAGACTCCTCAATAAATTAGTTTCACTTAAATACCGTTTAAATTAAAAATACTCCTATAAAATAATAAAATAATAAAATAAATTATTAAAACAGTTATTTTCTAACACATATAACCCTATTAAATCCTATTAATATAACTGTAATAAAGCCACTAAAGAACTCACTAAAACAACATAATATTTGGCATATATTTTGTAACTTATATTATGGATATGAAAGTTAGTTTGATGATTCTATTATGAGCATAGTAAACAAACTATTGGCTGCTTTTCAGCAGCTTTTGCAATAAATTTATGTTCTTAATTTATTAACCTAGAAGTACAGACCGCTATAGCAATAAAATGGGGCTAACATGAACGCCTGATACAAATAAATGGCAATTATTCCGAGTGCGGATACTCTTTATTTACATAAGGCGCTAGTTTTGCGAAGTGAACTAATGACGGGTTTCCAGTTCATTAATAAATTTCATTTTAAAAGTACAGATTTAAAAGTACAAACTCTTCTTCTTCTATATGGATATATCACTGAAGTCTTTTGATGATTATTTTTTATACGTCTGGTCTGTGGATCTCCGAATGTCTCAGATTTACAATCGGGTTCCGAAAAATATGGTTTTATTTTTATTTTTTTATACATATATAATTATTCTGTATTAATGTACGTCACTAAACTTCTTCTAAGCGCCTAAATTAAATATAGAAATATGCATACATATACGTGTTGTTGATAATCTATACTGATATTATAAAGGGAGTGTGCGAATTTTGCGTTACTTACACGGAAATCTTTCGTCCGAATATTATCCGCTTGGGCATCTTCGGAACCACGACAACTATTTGAAAAATTGTTTTACCATTTGCAAGATAAATTATTCCGGTTTGACATAGACTTTACAACATACATATGTAAATTAGTTGAACAATTATTTTTCAACTTGAGCAAAATCGGATACACAACAGCAATGTTACTTGATTACTACATAAAATTGGGATCGGATAAAACGCGAATCTCCTCGCGCTGACGGTATATGATCCACACAATGAGAGAGCTTATGGAGCTATCGCTGCGAGATGTGAGAGTGCGAAGTGCGTTATTTATTACCATACTTGATGGCTTTTTGAAAGATAAACCTCACAAAGTCCACCAAGAGGGTCTGGCACCCTTTCGTTGTCCTTGGATAACCTCAATAGAATTACAGTCAGATAATTGCCGTTTTTAAGACGGGAAGCTCAAGTACTCTGCTACTGTTTTTCGCTTGGCTTTATCCTGCACCCGTTTAATGACATCCTCTTTTAGCACGTTTTGAAATGTTTCTCTGAGTACTGCTCACGGATTAATAAATAGCAGGTCGACCACTTTACTCGTAACTACATTGAACGATTTCATTACACGTGAAAAGTTATATGGCATCTACAATTACATTTGTTTTTAATTATACCACGCAAACATATATGTATAATGACGTACTATTAGGGGCCTTTGTTAACACGATGGAACCCGAAACAATAGTTGTCAGAATTTTTGTCCGTTTGTGCGTGCGTTTATTCACGCTAATGTATGTAATGTAGTGTATGTAATGTAAGCGTCACAGTTCGTTTCATTTCAATTCGTCCATAAATAAAAAAGTTATGAGTTAATATTGTAATTTCTAATTCACAGAACGTAAAAAACCCAGTCCTTAAACAATGCAGATGCTATTTCCAAGCGTAAGGCGTAGTTTTTCTGAAGCGAAGCGAGGGTAGTTTGTTTGTATTTAATATCAATATAATCTTGAGGCAGTCTTTATTTCGACAAGTCTTTTTTGCAATTAATAAGATACAGTGGCAAACACGGTATCTCTAAGTAGTAGCAGAGTTGAGTAGATTAGGACACGACTGAAAAATAAGTCTGTGAGATGGTCTAATTTTTTTTACTGAACCATCGCCGTCCCACTACAAATATCGTTAGTAATGTATGTAACTTTATGTATGAGTGTATGGCACTATCTTGTATTGTTTGTTACCTCTGCACTTAGCTACCTTGTGCTGCAGGTGGCATGGAAACACTCATGGTCACATAAATATGTACTCCTGCCGGAATTCAAACCCAGGATCCAGGACTCTCTCGCTTGGCAGGCGGGGTCAGTACTAATTCGGTCATTATGTTGATAAATGTAGGTAATATAAGTAGCGATTCCGATTAAAAAATTGGATTTTTACATCGTACTTTTACATCGGAAAAATTGCTTAGATAAAATACCTACTGTAAAAAAAATATTTAATTTGATTTTATTATTCAGTATGATTATACACATATGTAACATGTAAGATCTACCTGAATCTTTAAGTTGAAGTCAACGTCACCTGGTCACGGTGCAATCTGTCTGATAACTGATGCTTTATCACTACATCCCTCCTCTTGAAAGGCTCTGGGCCATTTATTTTAATTCGGAGCGCGGTAAGGTTATTGCAATGGTTTAGTTATTTAAAGTGATAATAAACTGAAAATGGACAGAAAATATTCATGTTACAGCACGGTTAGACACGTCCAGATTCGTTTTTTATCGATATACTGTAATTTCTCTCACTGAATCAACATATTTTTTTATTATTGACCAAGTTAATAAACGCTATTATATCTTTAAAACGTCTGGGTAAGCATATACAATTAATATATTTGAATATAGATTCACAGAAATTCGGAATTCACCGTTCATGCTAGATCTGAAATTGTCAAGTCAACATAAGCGACTGTCGTACTGTATTATAACTTGAATACAGACATAGAGCGTCCCGCAGATGATCCAGAGTGGTGCGAATAGATGTTATTTCAATCTTACTGAAACTGCTCAACACTGTTGCAGCTTGCGATGTAAGTTTGCTTTAAAGGGTATGTCTGTATGTAAGTCTGTATGTAAATTGGTCATGTAAGGATCTCCGACGAGACAACTGCTGCCTTATTCCAAACAGCTCTGAGTTCAAGAGTTACCGATGTAATTAAAGTCGTTTGCCGTTACGTGGTATAAGAAACTGTCATGAACGTCATCTGTCATTAGAGCTTGTCAAGTGTCACTATCAACAATTTCCTCCATTTCCGCAATCCCGTTGCGGCCATGATCAATGTAACAGTAATAAACTTAGTGTATATATAAGAAACCGCGTGAACTCACTATAATAAAAGCTTTATTTTCCTTAAACAGCACTATTAACTATATTTTTTCTTTTTATATCTTCAGTAATATTTATAATCTTCATTTATAGCTGTACATATAATCTTATGTATATATATTCGCTGCAAGGACCGCTCGCGGCGAAAGTCTCCTCCGATTGCTTCTATTTTGCTTTGTCTCTCGCTGTCCTTGACCACGTCTTTCCTGCTGTTCGGACAATAACGTCACTCCACGTGTTAAATGGTCTGCCTTTTTTATGCTTTATATTTAGTGTGAAGCATCTTTCATCCGCGACTCGTTGCGTGTGTCTCGCCCATTTCCATTTTAGTCAGAGTACCTGCTCTCTTATACCCTTGGCTTTTGTTTTTCCCCGATTGTTGTATTTCTTATTGTATACTTCTTTTTTACGTTCACGTAACTTCTTTCAATAACACTCTAATATATTTTGATTTTTTAGGATTGTGAGAGTCATTAGCCAGGTTTGACATGCGTCTTGCGTTTGAGAACGTGTTAAGATTTCTTTCATAGATGGAACTCATTTACTGTCTCCTATGACCTAAGTTATCTATATCTATCTATCTATACTAATAATAAAATTCTAACTGATCGCTTTCTGTACATGATCGATATATGGGAAAAAACATTATTAGGGGCCTATATTAACTCAATAGAACCCAAAACAATAGTTGTTAGAATTTTTATCTGTTTGTCTGTGTGTTCCCGCTAATCTCAGAAATGGCTTAACCGATTTCGTTCTGGTTTTCACTAATGTATTGAAGTAAGCGTCACTTAAAACTTAAAGTTTGTTTCATTGCAAACCATGCATAAATAAAAAAGTTATGAATTAATCCAGAAAAATGCAGATACTCTAAAATTCTAATTGATTGCTTTCTGTACTTGAACGATATATGAGAAAAAATATTATAAGGGAAAAAATATTAACGAAATAGAAACCAAAACAATCGTTGTTGGAATTTTTGTTTGTTTGTCTGTACGTATTTATGCGCTAATCTCAGAAACGGCTTAACCGATTAAGTTGTGGTTTTTAATAATGTATTGCAGTAAGCGTCACTTAATACTTAAAGTTCGTTTCATTTTAATCCGTTCATAAATAAAGAAGTTATGAATTAATATATGTGTTTCAAATTCCCAGAACGAGACATACCCAGAAAAATGCAGATGATATATTTAAGTGTAAGGTAGTTGTTCTTCCGAAGCGAAGCGAGAGCGTTTGCTAGTAAATAATTTTATAGTATTAAATTGCTTATTTACAGCAAAACAACAAGGCGGAAATGTCACTTATGTAGCGGAAGCTACGTGTATAAAGCACCTCTATCGAATACAAAATGTTTGACATTCACGCTGGTCCATAAAAGCTTTTAGAAAGTCGGAAACTCGCATCGCTGTTTCCACTGCGGCACAGCGCCGCACTTGTTCAGTTTGTTTACGGGCGTCATATTTTAGAACTGTGCCTTTAAATACTTTATTTTTTATTAGAAAGTAAAAAAGAGCAACCCAACGGTAAAATTGAAATATAAATATAGAATAAATACTTCTTAAACATTAAAACGGAGTTTGTTTCAACATATACATTTTGAAAATGAAAGTAATAAAAGTTTAACTTTTAAAGTATATAGAACTATTTTCTTATCGAAGGAAATCTTTATGTATATTTAAAATACATCTTAACCATGAGGCATATTTAGTAGGTATATATCAAAACAATAACTACTCCTAAAATATCTTCCAGTTCACTCAGTGTTCTTGAAACTAAACTGTAAAATGAAGATTGCGCGTTTCAGTCCTACTGAAAACCACGTTTTCATGTACCTTATCCCTTAGAAATAGTTTAGGGAACACTCAGAAACACTCAGTGTAAAGAGCACGATCGGATGTTAGTTTCAAAGTGAATTAAGCAGCGGGTTGAACATCGAGAGTATTTGAGAGCTCTCGATTTTGAGGCGTCGCCTTTCACAGAAAAACCCCTTGGTGTTTAATTTAATGCTCTTTGCAAAAACCCTTAGTATCACAAAAAATTAAGTGTTTTGTCAAGCCGAAATGCGGCTTTCTCTAAACAATGTGTCACTGTGAGTATGTAACATAGATTGTACAGGGCCGAAATTTCTTTGAACTATTATTGACAGTTTGATCAAAGAAATGAACGACGGTAAACGGTAAGCTTTAATATTTATGACGTCAATACACTTGTTCACTGCGAAGATGGTCTTCTTGTATGGGTTCGTGTACAGAATAACAATCGGCAGTATTGAATGAACTTAGACAACTCGAAGTCCTCCAATGTTTTTATTTATCGTTCCCCAAAACCAGTTGGTTTCATACTCCGACAGAAGTATTTAGATCCTTTTGTACTTATTCTAGTGATAATTGTATAGGTACCATTTGTTTGTATATGTAACATGGAATACATATTTTTAGGGTTTTGGTGTTTTGGGGTCAAAAATATGGAAGCTTATTAATTATATAATTAGTCACATTAAACTATCGGATATCCGAAATATAAATATATCCAAAATCGTAACGACAAAAAAGTTCCGGATAATTTCTTTATGACTGGTTTACGCTGACCGAGACGATGCATTAGCAGTGTCGTTATCATTTTAGATACTTTTTATTGTTTGTTATTAAATTATTAATCAAATTCACAGTCAAGAAATCTAGTTTGTGAACTTATATGAAGTTAACTAAAGATAAAACTTAAAGAAACCTGCCTGAAAACTGAACCAAGCAAAACTCGACGGTTTTACTGGATGGCATTTCTGCAACAAAAGTTACAGATTAGCAAGTTAAATAGTTTGATATTAAATAATTGCTTATGTTTTGTGAAGTTGTTATAATGAAGTTTGTGCCTTTCGATGTCCACTAAGTTAAAATAAATTATTATTATTAGGACTTTTATGTCAATAACTGACAACATCCAAACGCCTATCTGGTGGTAAGTACCACCCCATGGACGTGCATTACACCAATGCATAACCGACCTGCTGCTAACTGATAAAGAATCTAAGCTATTAGCTAATTTATTAGCTGTATTTCCGGCACTTTAATCCAATTTTGTTAAAAACATTTCAAACTTGATTCTAAAACCAGACCGCAAGAAACATATCGAACATACCATTCATAGTTTTTAACAAAATTTCCGAAAATAAATTGCCCCCATGAGCTTAAAGTTAAACAACGCAATGTAAATACAAACTTTCGCAATAAAAACTTAACTGTATTTTCTTCTTCGTGCTTAAACTCATCTCGGCAGTACAGTGAGCAAATTTTACACAAAGTTTGTTACGTTTGGGAAAAGATCCGATTTACTTTAAAATATTTACTTAATAAAAAAAAATAAGTCAAAGTCAATTTTTTTTAACATACTGAATGTCCAAAAGCTTTACGGAGATTAATATAACTTTTGTGATTTAAAAGTCAAGATTTAAAGTTTTGTGATTTAAAAGTTAAATAATTAAAAAAATATGATAACTTTATTAAAATAATTTGGAGGAAATTTAAACGAGTTTAAGTGTAATCAATGACAAAATCTAGCTTTCATATATTATAGTATTACAGTACTATATACTATTAAATCTGTTGTCTTTAATAAAACTTTGACTACAGCAATAGATATTATGTAAAACTATAGCAAATATATAATTTATGATATGTTGCATAATAAATTCTGAACTGATCTGAATGCAATCTGAGTAGCGGCTCATGTTAATACTGATGTATGGTTATACACAATTATATATATATATATATATATAGGTTCAGTAATGGTCATTATTTATATAAATATATATCAAGACAAGGTTAAAGAAATACAATTTTTGGGCAATAATTTAATACAGTTGCATGTATGATCCTGGATAGTAATTGAATTGTAAACGCTAGAGTTAAAATTTCTTAACCGTAATTTTTTTGAGATTTACCTGCAATTTTTTTCAGAAATTTCCACCTCATATTTACGGCTTTACATGAATACTGAAATAATAATAAGGTTTACAGCTATAAAGTTATTTAACTCTTTACGATTTTAGAAGAAGTGATCTCAATGACTGTTAAATTTAATAAAAAGTTTCTTAGAAAGTATTGCATCAATGTTGAAGATCTATCCATAGATATCTTACATGCCTATGTACACTGTAATTATTATAATACTCATGGATAGATTTAAATGTATAGTACCACCCTCGACAAAAAAAATCGTAGTTTTACAACTTTGCTTAGCTTCCAAATTGATAGTAATGTACCAAAAATCTTCAATAGAACGACTGTGACATGCGAACATACAGCTATAACGAAAATTTAAGGGTTTAATTTTAACAATAACCTTAAGGATTCTTAAGAAACTCATACAACGTATTGATAACTGTAGTTGTATGTATTGCATTGATTTAATGTCAAGAATAAAACTTCAAACACATCCCTCCTACGACGTGCTTATCGAAGTTTGATGCTGATCTTAATAGACTTTCGATAAGTGGACCTTAAACTTGGTTATCGATTTTGTGTCTAATCAAGTTCGGTTAAGTTCCGAACGACTTGTTACCATTTATTGGATGCTGGAAATGAGCTTTAACTATATTGGACATGTGACAAATTCTCAGTTCTATCAGCAGTTTGCCAAGGATCCCATCTAGGCCCTTTATTTTTTATTTTGTTCATCAATGACACAGTTGCATTCCTCAATTATACGAACGTTTTCCTCTCTGGAGATCATTTGAAGATCATGAAAAAATTCATGATTGCCAAAGCAATTTCCTTCTCCAAGAAAATCTAATTCGTTTTGATAACTGGTCTTTCTATGTAGAATTTCTTTAGTCGTACACATTTTACAAAAAAAAAAAAATCTGATAACCGTTAATCATACTTTATATAAAATAAAAAAATGTAGTGTTCTAATCTCATTAGAAAAAAAAAAAATTTACAAA
>DWPT01004240.1:0-13467 GCA_018251895.1 Agathymus mariae mariae
AACGACTTTTTAAAAAGTATCAGAAAATATAAAAAAAATTGACAGTTATTAACTAAAATAAGTTTGACTAATTGTAGTAATAATTTGCTTTGTCGTTTTTACCTGACCTCTTATTATTTTATTTCAGGGTATTATTATTAACTTGACGTAAAGACCTATAAAAGTGTGGGATAAATTAAAATACGAAAGAGAAGAGTTCTCTCCCTACGAAGCAAAATACTTGAGATCAATGAGTGCGACTGCAACAATATAATCATGTATAATATATCATCTCAGATAGCCTAGGCCTTCCGAAGTTCAGGGATCAGATTTTGCGTACGGTTTCATTAAATACATATATAAATAGGTACTATGAAACCAGCCTCTAACATATAGCCTTAAAAATCCTTGCTTACTCTATGTTTCTTCGTACCTTATACTATTTAATCAGAATTAAAATATGGTTTATAATTAATCATTCTCTAATCAATATTTATTAATAGGGCTATAAGGGTCCACCCACCACTTATTAATACTAAACAAAGTTTTGTTTCGCAGTTAGTTATTATATAGTATAGTTAGTTTTTGCCTAAATAGAATGCAGTACTGGCAGGTTATAATTGTTTTTCTTAATATTCTCCATACATTCTAGAAAATAGTAAAACTTCAAATTTCATTCCTATTTGCCAATTCACATTAGTTGATTTTAAAGTTTTATCATAATCGAAAAACATTTGGAAAATCTGAGACGTTTCAGAGTCTATCGATTCTACGAGTAAGAGCTGCGATATTTTTTAGGATGTTTGTTAGTGTTCCTATACCCGAGCTAAGATCACATTGCCAAAGGGTATGTACGCTGTATAAAAATGCGTGTCGAATGATTGACGCTTATTATCATGCGAAGTAAGTTACTTTTTAATTAAATTTGTATTGTTAGTAACAGATTTTATTTTGCTAAAAAAATCTGATAACTTGTTTTTTTTTGTAAAGGCATGTTATTAGATACCAAAGAGTTCTTTTACGGAATCAGTTTGACTGTAATAAATGCATTTCCGACCCAAAAGATCAACGACGACTGTTGAGAATTGGAGAGTATGAACTAATGAGCAAGAGGCATCCAATACCCATCAAATGTATTGTTTTACATTATTTTTTTTGCTTATTTTATATTTGGCATTGTTTTTAATAACAAAATAGTAGGGATGTTATGGATATGAAATTTCGGATCAAGATAAGGATACGGATATATAAATAATTTTTAACCGGTTTCGGTTACGGTTATGGATATTAAATTATTTCGGATTATCCGATTGTTTCGGATGATTTCGGTTACGAATATTAGACTTTACAATTTGGAAAAAATATATAATGTATTATTTACAAATTTGACTTTGTTTTAGATTTTATGTAGTATTATGATCACAGGAAAACAAAGTAAATAATAAAAACTGTCAAAAATTAGAACGACGTGGCCAATGTATCTCCTCGGTCAGCGTAAGCCAGTCATAACGTGTTTTATATAGACTCTGCCTCTATCCGAAATTATCCGAAACTTTTTTTACCGGATTCGGTTACGGTTTCGGATACATTTTTGTTTCGGATATCCGGTAGTTTCGGTTACGGTTACGGAGCTCCATAACATCCCTGCAAAATAGTAAGCAATTTTCTATTGTTTACTAAAGTCGCATTTATATTTAAATTTTAAAATTAAAATTAAAAAGCCGGCTGTTATTTATTTAAAACTTAACGCTACGAGCACTGGAAGACGCTACTTCTCCCGAGTTTCGACCTGGGTAAATAGGGACCCTCGAGATCTGAAAACCCTACGCTCCCATCCCGTAAACGAGCGGGAAATTTGGGAGACGAGTCATCTTCATCGTGGCGTGTTATTATGTTTGAGCGTATTGCGGATATTATCATAAAAGAGCATTGTCTTTGTCAGAAAGTGTTGCTACAAATACAATTATAATTATAAAATCACTATGGTATTGAATAAACCTACGGTGGGAATAATAATAAGGCAAGCTAAGCTGTTCTTATACTAGTATGGGAGTGTGAAAGCTTATTTAGTTATACTGTAAATTACTGAATTACCACTGCAATTTAACAATTAAACCATTTGCAGTTGCGCAGTCCGTTGGTGGTGTGGCTCACGAACGTGTAGTTTCACCGCCTGATTGGGTTTTGGATTATTGGCATCCATTGGAGAAGGCTCAATACCCTAAGTATTTTCAAACACGCGAATGTCGAAAAAAGGAGTATATTGGACATTGGAATAATAAGACTTTGATGTAAATGTTACTCTGACTTTGAAATAAATAATAAAAATAATGTAGTTTATTTGAACTAACAACGATAATTAGCTGAAATCGAACCGATGTTGTAATATGGATTATTTTTCCTGGACTTGTAATGACTCAAATTATTCAGAAAAATTTAAAATAAGTCTTCAATTTGCGTGATCTACATGTATAATAGTTTTTAGTATACATATTGTGTGTGGGTTGATAAAAAAGGTTTAGGTTTAAAATGTCAATATTAATTTCGAAAAATGAGGTAATAATATGTAATGGGTTTGTAGATTGTAGTACAAGCCTCTAAATAATGACTAATAAAATTGAATATAACAATGATTTAACTATAATAATTTTATTGAATCTTTGTAAAAAAAAGTATTTTTTTCCTAGATATCGGGCATTTTTTTTAAATATAAACGTTAACTCCAGAACCATTGGTGTTTGGATAAGGTATTCCATACATAATTTAAAAGAGGATATGAGTCATACGTTTGCCCCAACAGATCTTTTACAGCTTTTTCCAGTCGATTCTATAATACTAAGTAACTCAACCCGACCTCGGTCGTGTTCAACAATTATTATAGATAAACACATTGCAATGTATAGCTTATGTGCACCCGGACCTTCGAAATTAAATATATTTTTTTAAATAGGTGCCATTGTTCCTAAGATTACTTTTCGCGTATACACAAACTACAATTTGCACTCTATAATATTTATATAGATTGTACTCTGAAAGTGGTTGATACTCACCGTCAGTCTGTGGCCATCGTCCGTAAATGATGTCGATAATATTTTTGTTGTCAATTATTTGACATGTCAGCTATCCAACTATTGGATTTAGTGAATTAATTGTCACCTGTTAACTGTTTTTTCTCTTATAATCTCTTAGTACATGATATATCTCTTAGTGCAAAATTTTTAAAAAATACCCACAATGAGAGAATCGTCAGAAACTGTAAAAACATCCATGTCTGATGAAGAGAGACTACAGCTATGTCAAAAACTGGACCGAGAACTTGATGATTTTATTAACAGTTTAGAACGTAAGCGGTACACAGAAGGATGGCCAGAAGACAAATGGGAGGTCAGTATGTTTTTAGACTTAGTAGATTTACAATGCTAGAAGTGGTAGATGTCAAACAACAAGGACATGAATAGTGGGCTAAGAAAGCGGGTATAATAAATATTCCATTAGAATATATCAACAGGCAATGACATTCATCACATTTTTCCTCCGAACGGGATTAGATAGAGAGAAGGAGTTCCTTGTGTAACCCTATGGTGAAAAGGAAAGCAAATAATTATATAAACAAAACAATGTTAATTGTTTTAGTAGCATTGATAAGAAAGGTTTAACTGTTAGTTTATGGCTTATAAGTCTGACACAGTTCTGATGGTGAGTAGTGTTAAAGTCAAAAAATCTGGCATCTTGCCCTATATTAAACTATAGTATCATATAAGTGCTATAAACATTTATTTGTTAAACAGGAGGAAATGGATAAACACCCATTTTTCATGAAAGAACTCCCAGAAGGTGATAACATATCACCATTGGCTGAAGGTCTTGCAAAGCTCAAATATGACCCAGAAGAAAACACTCCATTAGAGTTGGCTATGAGTTACAAAGAGGATGGAAACTTTAATTTTAAGCACAAGAATTATAGATTAGCTATATTAGGGTATGTTTTTTATATTAATAACCAGGTACTAACCACTGCTTCACTTTAGGAAAAACAGTGTTTTTCAAGACAGTAGAAATACAAATAATTAGTTCTATAATATACAAGCTTTGGCCTTTATGTAATATATAAATTAAATGGTATACACTGCTTCAGCATATATTATGTTACTATATATTTAACTTTCAAAAGTTATTTTTAGGTGTGCATGTTTCATTGCAATGTTTTTCATTGCCTGTTTTTAAGTATGTGATAATTGATTTCAAATATGCATATGATTCAGAATAGAAAAAAGTGTTTGGTAGTAGCATTCCAGCTATTTGCCTTTTGAACAGTAGGCTAACGTTAAACCAATAGACTGATAGTCCAGTAAGCATGAAGCGAGTTTAAGAAATCTTTTCTCTCAGTTAAAAGAGTGTTGGGGCAATTGACATAAGCTTCTAACTGTATTACAGAGTTTATACAGTTTTCCACAAACACAATATTAGAACTTTTTTACATTGTAAACAGCAGGTGCCTTAGAGTTCCCCTTAATTGATTAAGTATGTAAAGATAATGCTGCATCTGATTTAAGGAACCCTAAAAAAGGAAAAAAATCCAGTGGAATTTAATCAAATATCTGTGGAATACTAAAGACAATTACCCAGTAATACTTAAGTGATCTGCTTTGAAAAAGGTCATAGTTCTGTTTAGTCGCAGCTTTCTGCAGTTCTGTGCAGGTGATTCAAAATCTCGATGGGATACAATGATGGTTTAATACCAAGGGACATGCTATTTTTGGAAGTATACATCTTTCTACAGAAATAATTATTATGTTCTGCCTTTGTTTATCATCAATAAGTGGCACCCAAGGGGTGGAGATGTTGAAGGTGATTTTACTGCTGTCCATAAAGGTTTTAACATAAAGTTGAATGAGAACAAGTAAATTATTTATCAAACTGATTTTTAATTTTACAGATACACAGAAGGAATCAAAGTGAAATGTGATGATGCTGAAATAAATGCAAGTTTGTATAATAACCGAGCAGCGTGTAATTGGCATCTGAAGAATTACCGAACTGCATTGTATGACAGTGAGAGAGCACTATTTTTTAATCCAATGCATGTTAAAGCGAGACTTAGGGCTGCTAAATCTGCATTCGAGATTGCTAAGTATGACACATGTCTAGAACATTGTCAGAAGCTTCTGGAGATTGAACCAAAAAATAAAGAGGTTACAGAACTTCTGAATACTGCTAAAAAGAGGAAGATGATACAAGAAAGGGATCAGAGGAAAAAAGAAAAAGAAGATGTGCGAAGAAATGAACAGAAAGATGGAGTAATTAAAGCAATTATACAACGGGGAATTAAGATATCCAAATGTGAAGATGAAGATGATATTGATTTGGGAAAATTGGAGCCAAGTCTACCGGGTGCTCAAGATGCTACAGTTCATATTGAAGATGGAATTTTAAAATGGCCTGTACTATTACTATATCCTGAGTATCAATTGACAGATTTCATTAGGTCATGCCCAGAGAATGTTCCATTACTTAATCAACTAGAACAGTTATTTCCCGCACCTTGGGATGAGAATGATAAATATGCTTGTAGTACTGTTAATATTTACTTTGAAGGTTATGATAAAATGCCTCATATTGTCAATCCATCAAAAAATCTTGGAGATCTCTTGGTGACTAAGTATTTTGAATTAAAAGCAGGTACTCCTGCATTCTTCATAGTACCTCGAGGTAGTAATATAGAAAGGAGGTTTTTGGAAACTTATATTTGAAATAAAAATAACACCATTTTTTTGACTTTCAATATTCCATGTTTTTGTATTTAGAGGTAGGCCAACCCTCCTTTAACTTTGCCACTCTTACCGGTCCGCAGATTTCTGCTTTGATAGATATTTACGGTTTTTAGATCATGAGTCTGATCTAAATGGGGCATCCAATGCTCCTTTCAATGAAGCGATATTTTTTTTGTCTTCTTCAATATTCATGCGCTTTTACATTGTGCTTTCAATAGACCATCTTTACGACTATTACGGACCGCGCCTGCTGTGACTAGATCGTACTCTACTACGCTGTACTAGTGGGAAATTGTGGGGGGTAGTTGCCAACCCGAGTGTCGCTGCAATCGCATGCACTATTTATTTGAATTTTTTGGCCACTTTTTTTTTATCTTCAGAAACCAGGGATATTGATAAGTAAAACTACAAGTAAGTAACTATAATTTATTTTAAAAATGTAGTTGTAACACCTCCGCAGACATCACACTATGCGAGTATTAATTTCAGCTCAATTGTTTTCGAAAATGATCAAGACGGAGTATGATGTTAATGGAGGTTTTTAGTTTAGTTATCCATGTCTTCTTCGGGCGCGTCATAATTCTGGTGAGGGTAATAAGGTCCAGGTGGTTCGAAAGCACCTTTATCTTCTATCAGTGAAGGGTACGGGTCATGAGGCATCGCACCCATCCATTGCGGGTACCAGTAGAGCCCCTGGATTAAACATAGTTTAATTAAGTATAAACTTAATTTTATGTTGAAGGTTGCGAAAAAACTAAGATCGTTGAATATGATTGGGTCAAAATATCCAAATGCTCAAAAATGGCCATCTGATGGTAAGTGGTCCACGGCGTCCATAGCCTTTTCAAAAGCCTCATCGAAGTATTGCCGACCGCAATGGAAGCCTGGGCGCCCGCATTATTGCTGACATTCCGATACTGCGACCGAAACATGTATGAAACATTTAACGGTCAAATTTTGAAGAGTGGTAGTAAGCCAGTCGGGAAAACTACCACCGATCAAGTATCGCCGGAATTAAACTGAGTAGTACTAGTACTAGCAGGACTATTCGCCATAGGCTCGTTCGTTGTTTAGCAGGGTGCGTCACGAGCAGGAGAGGTTTGCTTGGACTCGAGGATAGATCGAGCCCTATTCTGACATGTGATAGGTATTTGTATAACGCTCTATGGGATCAATGGATGGTTATACTCATACCTTGTTTCCTCCTGCAGCATTACAAGTAAACCGGTCGTCATGTAACTCCACTGGGTCTAAATAGCTCTTGCCAGCTATGGAGCCGTAATTCGGGGGGTACATGAAAAGGCATCCATCCAGGATATCTAGATAAATAACGATTTCATGTTAGTGCTGTAATGGAAGTTATTTTGAATGGATAGGGATGGTGAGGTAACAATATTTGATTAGAACATTTTTCTGGTCTACCTCACTCTTAATTGCACATATATGCGGTTAATAGCGCAAATGATTTTTCTACTCTATTGAATACTTCAACGAATTTATAAAATGCGTCATATCGAAATTTTTCAAGCAAAAGTCTTCAACAGGAGAGTGAGTAGAATTCTATAAGTTAATGCGCTCAACGTCTTAGACTTTATCACCTCTTGCCATCAGTTGGGATTGTTGTCAAGCGTTAATTCATTTTATGTAACAAGAAGCGGTTTCGCGCGAGAGATGCACTTATGTAAGTCGTATAAGCAGTGGCAGATTTACAGGGGACAGTAATGTTGTCCTCTTCAATGTCCGGCCTAGGTGTACTCGTAGGTTCAATGTACGGTGGTACGGGGTCGATCCCGGTGCCGGGATCACCGGGCACTAAGAAGGGACCTGCAAAAATAATTTATTCATAAAATTATGACATTTAAGATGCCCAAATTCCAATGGTAAGTGTGCTATTATTATGTCATCGATATAATTGTGATTATCTTTTCTCTCATTCTCACATTAATCATACATACACTATTATGCGAGAATACAGCTTTATCTTTTCCATGTAAAAAATAACTTTTAGATTATTTTAATAAAATATGTATATCCCATTTAATAAATATAAAACATTTTAACTTTATTGATTTAATGAATAAAAACGCATTTGTAACATTGTCTTCACATTTTTTTTTCAGGTACAAGATTTAGGTACCTATTATAATAAAAAAAATTATCGTGAAGTTATTTTAATTCCGATGGTCCTTTAAATGGTATGGTATGTTACAATATTCGTATTTTAACGAGATGTGAAGAATTATTTACGTACCGCCATAGTGATTAGTGTAATTCCATTCGCAAACATGGTGGTCGCACACCAGCGGCGTATTGTCTTCCTTTGTGTAGTACGTATTGCCATTTGGTATTGTCTAAATTAAAACGAACAATGATAGAAAAAATTAGATACACAGTTTAATAGATTCACGGACTAAGATAGATAAAAAAATGAATTGGATCCAATTGCAAACATGACTCCTCTTCACATTTGATAAGGCCAATTCAGATTGTCTTACTTAGCGATAGTATTACTTAAAACTGTCCGAAGGTTTGTGTTAAAAACATTACTCATATTGTTTAGCAATCGGCACCGAAATTGTACGTAGGTACTTTCTAAAACACAAGCATCCATGAGGTTTTATTAATGGTGGTCACCAGCTTCAATTCATTGCTCAAACGCGGTCGACTTTTGCGTTTGAGTCTTCAACATTATAACTAATAGAGCAAATATTTGAAGTTAATATTTCTATATTAATTGCAATTATGCAAATTTTGGGACGAGATTTGGCTTTTGAACCATGATCAATCTTCGAGGCGTTTTGAATAGCTATGATTATAGTTCTATATATAAACAATGAGTAATTTCTATCAATGTCTTGTCAGTTTCGTCGTCAACATTTACGCAAAAAATAAATATAAGTAGGTACTCGTGAACCGTCGTACCAAAAGAAAGTCATGATGACGATATCTCAGCCCCTGAATGTTGAAGTCCAGTATAAAAGAGCCAGATGCAATGATACAGGTGGTGGCAGTGAGCGGGGGTAGTTTGTACATCACTAGGCCGCATTTTACTATCGCCTTGGGGAGAGCCGATACGTCTCTCTCGCGTTGTAACAGCTTCTTGAAGGGAAATCTTGAAACAAAAAAGCGTTGTGATGTCACTACAATTCAAGTAATGTTTTTTCTACAGTGTAAATAAATTATTTTAATATAATAATAAATAATTTATGCAGGTTTTAAACGGAAAATAAAAATAGGTCCAGTTAGGTTTTGATTAATTATACGTAAGTAGATACTTGGATCAAATGTGGGATATACAATGATAATTTTAGCCCCTTATTCATCAAGATCTTTGAACTTTATATGTAATGTAGTAGTATTATAGGTAGTAGTATTGGTTCCTATTAGTAATTTTTTGATTATAAAATGTTTTTTTAAATAAATCATTTCTTGTAATTCAAATACGCAGCATTTACTACCGTATGTATTGGATTTTTTTGATGGGAAATGGAAAAATAAATCGCTCCCCTTCAAAGTCTCTCGGTAAAACGTCCTTACTCTCTGATAGTTAAGTTTGTAATTTTTGGTTATGCTTAAATTTTTATAGGGATTTTTTAAACTTACCTAAATGAAGTGCACCTGGACGTGAACCGCTTATGCTAAATTATAGTTATGTAGTTTGTATATAAATTTGTAAATTATAAGTGTATAAATTTACTTACCTAAAAATGCATATACCCATATGACATTCTAAGCCATGCATGTAGTTGTCCATCGGAAAGGAAATGCTCGGATCGTCCATGAGGTAGTATTTCTTTTCGTCGTGGTAGTGCAGGAATCCTAGGAAGACGAAGGACCTGTCCTTGCAGTAGGGCGCAAGACCACGACCCATGTTGTAGATGTCGCTGTACAGCTCAGAGATGAAGAGGTAGACATTCTTGCCGCAGTAGAACTCTTTAAAGAATTTAAAATTTTCAAATTTAAAATTATATCCAGTTTCAAAACTACTGGTATATTTTTATAAGTTGCAGTGTTTGTTTTGTTCTGTTGAAATTTAGCTACAGATATTTTGTATATAATATTCACTCGCGACACGTAGTAAACCTGTATACTACGTAGCAGTATTTTTTATTGTAGACATGTGTACTCAGATGGAATACAAAGCAAGTTACATACAAAGCCAGCAGTCATGAGAGTCGTATATAACACTGCTGCTGCAGTTATCTTTACAAAAACATATCGTTAACTTTCGCAGGTCTGAGAAAGGCACCGCCAATGATTGGGTAATATGGAGAGTCCAGCGACCTTTAACAGGTGGAAGTATCTAACGTTGTCTCACAGCGCCGGGCAGAAGTACACGAGGTTTGCTTACACTTAGGGACGGGAGGACACTTAAACCGCAAAATAGAGGAATAAATAGAAAATTAATTTTACTGCATTAGTAAATTTAATAAAATGATGCTGTCTGTACATAGCCAATGTATCATTATAGGTTAGGAATGACATAAATCATGAGACTTATAAGTGTATCAAAAATTATGATATACTAACCTTGGCTTATGTAAAACTCCATGGGCACTGGACCACCGGTATGGGTCGCTTTTCTTTCCGCAGCAATTGAATTGTGATTCTCGTACATAGTCATCATGTTGTCCAGCACGTCGTCGAGTGTGATGAGAAGCACCTTCGAAAAAGGGGTTGAGAGAAGGCATTGCAGCTTTTGCGAAATTATTTTAAAATGTATCCCCAATTTGAAAGTTCCACGAAGTACATACATGCATACAATTGCAAATGCAGAGTTACTAATACAAAAGATCGGACCTGACAGATAAACTTTACTGTGTGTTATGAAACCCTATTTTGGATTCAATTATCCAAAATTTTTACGCCCAAATAAATTCAAGTTTGATTGTACCAAACTCATTTTAAATGTAAATAAAAAGTAAACCGTGTCTCAAAGTTAGATTATATCAGCATGTATTAATAAAAACTATCCCTAATATTGCTTGGGTTTTCTCATGCAGTGTAAGGGGTAATAGCCATAGGTCACCACACTAGTGAAGTAGTCATTGGCAAACTCCAAAAACCTTTACGTTTTGCGAATTATGAAGACCTCTCAGATACGTAGGTTATATATATAGTTATATCTTACGACGTGTTCCTGTCTGAATTGATAATTAATTCGTAAAACGTTTATAGCCAAGCAACCCGTGCAGGAGACTTTCTAACCATCTATTGTTAATTCCCTAGCTCGATTTCCTTACATCCATACCTTTAATTCTTGGATGTGTAGTTTTATGAACCGTCCGAGGTGATCGGTGGCTATGTGGACTCTTTCGTTGATCATGTACTGCAATTAATATTTTATGACATTACTTGGTACACACATTATAACAAATATAATAGTATTATGTTGTGTGTGAAATTTATTATCTCAGCTGTATTGTGATCTGTTGTATGGTGTTTTTTGGCGTCAAATCTTTATTCTTCTCTAGTTCTCACAGCAGTCTTTACTAGAATCATCATTACGACTGATAATAGTCCCACTACCAAGCTCGGCTGTTCCTTCATAATGTTAGTGGTTTAAAGCTGCCGTACTCAGCTTCGGCAGGCTTCACAAACGTTTGAAAACATTTCGGTTAACTCGCAGGTGTGCAGGTTTTCTCACTTTGTTTCCCTGCACCGAAGCAAGTGATAGTTAATTGGTTATACGTTCGTAATTTGAAAAAATATAATGCAGGAATCGAGCTCGGTTGTTCCATGTGAGCACCCGACTTTCAAACTACTACGCTACCACTGCTTGGTTACAATATCACCTCGTGATCAAATAATTAGGTAATTCAAAACTATATTTGGTTTACTTGGTACATTCTCTGGAAATAGATCATAAGATTATACTCGTAAATTTTGTTTTAATAAAAATATCTGATCGTACCTACCTGATCCTCAGCAGTCTTAATCCTCAGCATTTCGTTCTGATACAGCCAGAGGTTGTCCAGTTTATCGGTTGGGTCGTGACCGTAGATCTCGAACGCGTCGATGATCATGGCAAGTGTCAAGTTTTCGTTGCGACCCAGGCAGCATGGGTGGTTCCTGATGTTGTAGGGAGACTGACCAGCATAAAAGTAAATAGTTCAAATTCATTTATGTATATTTTTTTACGTTACGATATTTTTGCACGTTTTTTGCATCTAATACCGCTATAGCAAGGTGAGGTTTCACGGCGGAGAGTTACGGTGGAATACGGCTAATAATACACGAACCTAATAGTATTTTTATATACCACAAAATTTTGTATGATGCCAGCAGCTGTATCACTAGTTTTGATATCCGTAAATCGTCTTATCCTTCTGATAGGACATACAGTTGTATGAGTGTCTCACTAAAAGTTACGATCTAAGGTAATTTACGAAAAATTCGTACTGTCGGAAATTTTATTCATATTTGAAAATCAAATTATTTTATCTGAAGCACTGTTAACATCATGAAAGTTTATTTCTTTCCGTTTTAAATATTAATTAATAATAAATGATCCGTTAACAGCAAGATTCTTAAAGTAGAAAATAATTGAAATATGTATACTAAAAAGTAAGAGGACTCGACATCATCCAGCCCTGTGTCATACCCATCGCAGCTGGTGAACCTCATGATTGAGCGTCACTTATGATATTTCCCTTTGTTATTCCAACACTCAAATAATATGTTCTTAAGCTAAGTTTCGTTTCCTATGCCGTAGTGACTCAGTTTTGCAGAGCAATGTTTTATGTTCAAAATAATAAAACGCTTTGTATAAGTTACAGAGTACTTCTATGGCACAATAAGATCCACCCGAGGCTCCTCTTTGCATTCCTAGTAAAGACGTTGCTTACGGTGGAATCATTTTCTGACGTTGAAATGGATCAGCATTTGATGTAATATTTTAATGCTTTAATAATAATGTTATGATATTTTATATATAGATAATTTTATTATCTGTTTAAAACATAAGGATATTTTGCTGTATTTTATAATATCTAAGAAAAGTAAGTAACTACTTAAATTTATATACAAAATTTAAGTTTACGCTAAACCAATGGACTCATATGTCATGTACATGCTTGAGATTGACTCAGAGTAAAGTCATATTTTTTAAAATGTAAACTTAAATTAATATTAAATTGAAAATTTCCAACGGTAAAATTTATTATATATTCTAAACTTACGATACTTAAATTAGTTGTATATAATTAACTTACCGTTATCCGTACCCAAGCCACACACAGTGAGAGTAGCACGCATGCTCGAAGGAAGGCCTCCATCTTACCACCATGGCGGCGAAAGAAAGGCTGCACCGGACGCGTTGCTAAGCCAATTAATTAAAATGGCCACTTTTGTTATCAGTATCAGCTAGTATGATTTAGTATATTTTATAACCCAATCAACTTTTTTTATTCAATCCAATATAACTGACTATCTTAAAATATTTTTTATGCTTGTATTCTTTATAGTTTGGTTTAATTTTCGTATCTGATCCAATTTGATTAACTGACTCCATGCTTTTTCATAATTTCTTAAATCAGCTATTAAGTAATTGTGTGGGTGTTATTGCCTTCGATAATTCAATGGTTGGTCGAGCTACGCTGATCCTAGGTTTTTCTGCTTAGATGGCGAGCACAAGCATTACCCCCGATACAGCAGACGGAATCCACTCACCTTGGCTGGAGACTGGAGCTGGCGTACCCGTCGGCTTTTGTTGCTT
>DWPT01004241.1:0-13467 GCA_018251895.1 Agathymus mariae mariae
GAGGGTGGTAGCTAGCCAGGCAGGCTTCACGGAAAGATAATAATACCAATAATAATATCAACGACTTAATAATAATACTAATAATATAATCTTTACGCAAAGCCCTACCACCAAGCAAGCTGACTTCTGTCGCCTCTTACGACACGCTGTTTTGCCAGCGTGGGGTTGGGGGGGGAGTATTCTAGGCCGCCCCAATACAGTTCTAGTGGTTTATTGTTATTTTATTACATTATTTCGCCGTCACGTCCCTAAGCGTTTCCATTCCTAAATATTGAATTTAATAGTTATTTGTAATCGTCGAATTGTTGAAATTGAAATATTATTTATTCGAAGTTGGTTTTTAGAAACAAATTCACTTCAACAAATTCCGGTCCTGGAAGAAGAAACGGTAAGAAACACGCACGGCGTTTTTTTCCTTACAGTTACAGAAAGCGCTTACGTCTGTATATTAAACTTATGTTCAAGCAGTCGTATTCTTAAAATAACCAACTTATTTGTAATAACCTTTTCGCATTTAAATGTTTTAGACGTGAGGTTTAATTTACAGTATTTAGAATACCTCCAAATAAACCTGCAAGGACAAATAAAAAGATTTGCATGCATAAATAATTGTGTAACCAAGCTATGTTTTAACGAACTTTATAGAAATGACGAGGGGAAACACAATTACTATCAAAAAACACTCGGGCTCATTGTAAAACGTTTTGAAGTAAATGGATACAACTGACTGATGAGGGTACCGTTATGATATATTAAGCTCTGAATGTTTCTTTAAATTAAATTAATACTATAATACTATTCAAATAAATACTATTCAGTAAAATATGTAGGTTACTTTAAATGACGTAAAAGGAAATTCAGTTTGATGAAAATATAACGAGACATACTTCGTCCGAGTAAGTCTTGCGTTTAGGTTTAGTTGAAGTGACTGTTACTTACAGAGATCTTCGAAATGGCGCCACTGCACCATAACGCACATTTCAATCTGGAGAACTTCTACAGTTTTGTTGTGAACTAGTAACCACTGCTCCCTTCACATCGGAAATTAGTGGCCAACAATTTATTATTTATTTAAGGTTCGATATTTCTAATTATATAAATTAAAAGCATTTCTTCTGAGCTTGGGAGAGCACATTAAACTGTAGTTATTGCCAGTTATGAGACTTCGCAATGTCGAATGCTTCGGGCGGTATGAGAGCTTCCCACGCTGAGATTGGCCACTGAAATCTTTAATTAGGGCACTGCGTTAGATCTACCTTCACAATCACGAAGATATACCCTGGATAATGGTCCCCCCATTAATGGGTTAAAGCAAAGAACGGTAACTGCTTTAGGATACGAAGAATTAAAAAATAAATTGAATCCATGAAAATTTTAAGATAATGTGTACTAAATATCTGGAAGGTGAATCGATTCGTTTCACACAAAATTAAACGCATTTATTTATTTTGTTTAATGAAAACAGCACAAAACCAATACTATTAATTAAAGACAAAATATTCACAGTCGCAGAATTTGTGATAAACTAAAAATATTCCTCCATTCATCCGCAAACAGATCGCATGACGCATGATGTGCGTTGTACCATGTGAAGTTTTGAGATAAGCGGTGACGTCACGTAAATACAGTTGCCATCTCTGTAGTATAACTATTGTTAATATATGGAAGGTAGCTTTGATTTTATGCATTCCTATGTACCACCTTACAAAGAATAAACAGTTCTCAATCGTGCACTTGTCGTTTCACTACAATCTCTGCAAAATCGACACATTTAAAATCCTTGTAGCTTCCTATTTTCTATTGCAATCACCAACTCAAATTGAAATTCATATTAGTTGATTGGTCGTTACAGGATTTTGTATCTACAATAGTTGGGCAGTTAATATTTTTATTATATTACACATGTGAAAATAATTCTTATTTATTTTGAGTCGATAAAATTACCTTTTCTGTCCTGTTTTCAATCGCGCTGCACGTTATCCTACTCGACTGGCGACAAGTCATTGATGTCTTCAGTGTTCGGAATGAATGCATAGATGACTTACCGTCAATGTAATTATTTGAAAATTATTTACTTTTATTACCTATAGATGGTATTGAGTCGACCGGCAACAACTTCAATTGGGGTCAATTGGACCTCAACACGCGATGTCCAACAATCCGTTGCATCTGCTGGAATGCGTCATTGACCTTCGCTGACTCAGTTGAAATTACAGAATAACAAGTTGGTTTAGTTAATTTATTGAGATTAATGGTATTCTTTGCTCTTTTAGATATTACAGAAATTAATTTAGTGGCATTCGAGTAATTATAACCCACGAACACCCATTATTTAAAATTGTATTGGAAAGTCGTTTAAGAATGTTTAATGAGTTGTATTTGTTGTAGGATGTATGTAAATTATAAACTAGCGGCCCACTAAGGCTTCGCACGGGTGTACTTTTGATAAATTATGGTTTCAATCTAATCTTATCTACTGAAAAGTACGTTTAATCTTAAAAAATATTCACTTTAGTATTTAAATACTATCATAGAATTTCGAATATATGTATTTTTAATTTATCGTTACATACGTTATAAGTACGGTTTACGTTGTAGCGCTGAAACGCATGTTTTTATTATTAGTTATGTTTAAATTGAAATTGAATGGAATTAGTGGGCTACTGGGAAGATATTATTAAATCATATCCATTATTCTATGAAGATATATTAAAATTGTTTTTTATGCAAAAAGTGACAAGTAATCCCTGTTCTAGAGCTGTAAATAATAATAATAATTTATAAAAATGTATATGATTGTTGTGAATCTAATGGTCCGTGAGGTAGTCGAAACTGTGTTTCATGGACCAGCGCCTTCTCCCATATAATGAAACTGTTGTCCGATTTAAGAATATAATGTAATAATAGCTAATGATAATTAATTAGCTATTATTTGCAATTACAATTGCAATCGATTGTGTGTGTGTTGTGGGTCAGTGTATTTGCGTTTATATAATTTTATTGCGATTTTACACCTAGGTAGTTGAACAATCATTAAATGTGAATCACTTAAACTTATAGGAATAAGTGAAAAAAAATCGCGTTACCTTTAGCGAGTTTTAAAAGAAGTGAGCCGGTAGATTTTAACTGTGGTAATAATGTATAATGAACTGAGTAAGGTGGTTGTCAATTGTTAATGGAGGATGCGACTGAGTCACGACAGCTGCTCAGTAATTCTGTAATCCCACAAATCAGACTCGCACCTGATTGCGAGGGGAGATCATTAAAATGGTAAAGCTTTAATCTAACCATTTTAACTCTAACTTTTTGTACATGAAACATATATGAGAAAAACTATTATTATATAATTATTTTGACTAATCTATTGCAGTAAGCATCGCCAAATATTTAAAGTTCGTTTCATAATTACTATACGTATTTCTAATTAAAAGAATGAGATAAACTGAGCCCTAAAACAATGCAGGTGCTATTTGTACGCGTAAGGCGTGGTTTTTCTGAAGCGAAGCGAAGTCTTTTTAATTGTTTACCATAAAAGTAATTGTCTTTAATTAAATAATTAATGGATATTTAATTAATTTATCACACTAAGTTCACTAATTTATTAATGATTAACCTTGTAATTAATTAATTTGTTTTTAATGTTTCCATCGTAGAAAAATTTGAGCTATATCTGTAAGATTACGTAATATCAGGTCTGCGTCAGTTTAGAAAGTATAAAGTCAAACGGACACGCACCCTTATGGAATCGAATGTTATTCGATAAATTTCAAAATTGTAGTGAAATTTAACACATAGGGTTTTTATGCATTAAGAAGCTAAACTAGGATTTTGTCCGTCCTGCATAATACTGTGAAGTTTGAAGTGGTTCATCCGCCGTGCTCCATTTAGCAACGGTTATTGAGAAGAGATATCAAATGAATGGAGCGGTATTGTGCATTGTGACGGGCGTCTGCGTTGTGTGCTTGGTCCGACTGGTCGCCTTTGACATATCTACTGGAGTGTACGTCCAGTATCGTATGCATAATCAATATTATTAATGTACCTAATGGTTAACAGGCTGATTAAAATGTTGTAACACACAATTCTACTGCATTGTAAGTTTATCTTATTTTGTTTATGCACTTAGTTCATTTTTGTAAGACAAGGCATATAAAAATGTAGATGTTTCTTTAATACCTAGCAGGTACGTGCTTCTTTCGCTGGATATAAGTTTGACACACAATACACTTGTAAAATACATTATTAAATACTCTTAATATAGCAACTAGAAAGCGAGAGAGTGACCTTCATAATTCTTCTTGTTCATTCTTGATTATTTTTTAAGTCGCATCAAAATTCATAGCAAAGTTTATAAGAATTAAGAGCAGGAGTCGAGGGACTAAACAAAAACGTTGATTTAAAAATGGATGTTGAAATTAATAATACATTACATTAATAGACTTCGACACCATTTCACAGATTATTATAAAAGTTAGCACATACATATATATATGTCTTTATCATGCAGAAGATTTTAATAGCGTTCAGAGGACCGTCATATTTAATTTATTTGCCATAAAGAATATTTAGATTTATTTTTTGATACATAACACAACTTGAAATACGACTTAAAAATTTAAACCTGTGCAAAACAATGCTGGTGGCAAATTTATTATGAATATCTTAATATACATATTATGTATTGTAAATGTAATTTCTTACTGTTTTTTATTCCAAATGAATGAAAAAATAGCTATTAGATAAAAAACGACAAAATTTAAAACTACGAAAATGGAATTGCATTAGTACTAGATATCTTAAATTTTTCCACATTATATACGAGTTATAGATAACACATTATATAAACAGACAGAAGATATCTGCCGTTTTTCGCTTGTACCAAGTATTTCGTTAATGTTGTAAAAACAGTAAAGATACCGACAAACTAACGACTTAGTAAATACTAACGAGGAACAGAAAAACTACGGAGCTTCATGTCTGGAACAGAACCAATGAAGTCGCAATAACCCTATCTACTAATTTGATCTTATCATAGTTGATTAAAGCATCCGACGAGAGGAGTTTTCTACGAAACGTATTCAATTCGATACTACAAATTCAATATAAATGAAGGAGCTAGCGACATCTTTGTACTGAATCTGTAAAACCGACTTTTGAATCTCCGTCTTCAGGAAATGACGCTCCTTTTCATCACTGCACTTTAAAATAAACAATTGTTACAACGAGCGTAACAAAGTGTAATATTTATCGTAGGTACAACCAGGTTAGCGTTGTTTTGACTTGTGAAGCACTTGCTGGAATACCATAGCTACGTAAATTTTTGCACTATGTTTTAAGGTATATATAAGAAAGCGGTCTGTTATAATGGTTGACGCAAATTAATAACCTTTTTGGTTCAATCACAACATCTCTTCAAAATTGGAAAACTATAATTAAAATTGCTATATAAATATATAGCTTTGGCATAACTTACTGATAAAAGATCACGAAACTTGTTACGTGTTTTTTTAAGGTGTTTTTTAAATCCTGTATATCCTTATCGCAATAAAATCCGAGACACATTTCTGACGATAAAGTACACTCATGACTTCAATTTGGCAATGGAGCAGTCACTCAAATTTTCTGAACCTTAGCTGCGCGAAAACTGGATCGTGCATATTTTATGAGTGAATATATTTCGGAGAAAGCTCTACATTTCCATTTTAACTTAAAAGCCTGAAGGGGAATATTTATGCAAACAAAACATTAGCTTTTAAATCACCCCAATTTAGGCGTAACGGATATGCTGCTTCCGAAATTATACCTTAATATGAAATATACTTAATAATAAATACCTGACAGGGGCATGGAATAATTCGAGTTTGATAAGAAATGCAAATACCTAATTAACACAATCGCTTTTAACGGGGAAAATAGTTTTTTGTATTTGGTTATGTTTATTAATGGCGATCCATTAATACCGCTTTACAAAATGTCTTTCTTTGGATTGACAAAAAAAAAAATACCAAATGTTATGTGTCTATACTGTAAATAAAATTGTAACGGAGTTAAATCTGTACATGTTTTCTTTTTATTGTAATTTTAATAGACTTGTTATTCATAGAGACCTTTTTTTGTCTATATTGGGGCGGCCTAGGATATTCCCTCCAATAACATTCTGGCAGAACAGGGTGACGTAACAGGCGACAGAAGTCAGCCTGGTCAGTGTTAGGGCTTCCCGTTAGGATTATATTATCAGTATTATTAATACTGTGACTGGTATTATTTTCTTCCGGTGAAGCCTGCGGTTATCAAGAAAGAAAAATTATGCGTCAGTCTATTCACGTATTAAAAACTCTGAATTGGACGATTCTTGGTATATTTAGAATTTATATAATTATGTGGTCATAATATAGAATACCTTTTTATTCCGGGAAACGGATTTATTTATATTTTTTGCAACAAATGGGAATCACATAATCTGTAAGCTGACAAAACGGCAAAATGCTAAAAGCTTCAAGAGATGGTAGCTGAACATTTGAAAATGAGTTTTAAGCTCCGCACACCGCAAATAATTCTTAAGTAATTCATACACATTTCATAAAACCGTCTTTCACGACCCAAACTTTTTCCCAAAAGACCAGGGGCTCAGACGGGAGAGAAAGTTTTTTCAATTCCCAGTTGTTTTAAAGCTTTCACAAGTTCAACAAAAACGCAAATTTTCGTTTAACTGTAAGATTTATATTTCAATTAACAAAGAAAAATGCGCAATTGGTATTTCGTCAGCAGAGCTGTTGGCTTCTGCGCAAGAATTGAAATAATATCTATTAGAAGTTAGTTTTAAAGACACTTTCCGAAAGCCAAACTCCGACATCGCTACAACAAATCCCTACCACAAGTCGTCCCGGAAGCAGAAGCAGCAAAAACTCGCAAGGACTTTTTTCTTCCTTCAGAGAGTAACAGAAAACACTACTGTATAAACTGTATGGCTGTATAACCTCATGTTCAAGCAGTCTTATCTTTACAGTAATCATCTAGTTTGTATTAACCTTTCTTCATAAGAATGCTTTTGACGTGAATTTTTATTTTACCGTCAATTCTAATGTAATTTATTATTAATACTTTCACATACCCATAAAAGAGCCACCAATTTTACTATGTATGAAACAAATTTTGTGAACATCACTCTTTTTAGGAAATTATCAGAGTATTTTTATCGTACATAACATTATCTAAAATGTATTATGATTCAACAGTTAATATATTAATTTTGTTAAAGAGATTTCTAAGTGAGTCCCTAGGCTGGAGGTTGTAAATAGCACGTAGCTCTTTTCTGTAATACAAAAATCAACTCAATATCAGCAGCTGATCCCTAAACTAGAGACCAAAAGACATCACACTGTGTAGCTAAGATAAACTAGTCTTGCTGTTTCTACATCAGTTAATAGCTTTATTCTCTTAACAGCGTAACAGACTCCATTGCAATCGCGAGTCTATAGCCAAGAAAAGAGAGGTAGAGTGATTAAAAAAAAAGTTTTTGCTTTTCACATGTAAACCTACATTGGTTAATTAGTGTAATTTAAATCGTTAAAACATTGTTTCCTTCAATCTACTTTGAAAACGAAGGGTATGTCATCAGCAAACAATATAGCTGTATACAAGTCCCTAGTAAAATAAAGAATATCATTAATATATATTAAAAGTAGTAGCGGTCTTAATATTTTTCCTTTGGGCACTCCCAGGGTAATGTTGGCCCCTGGGGATTCTATTCCATTAATATTTACTTTTTGAATACGCTCAGAAGATAAGATTTTATAAAGCTAACTGATTGTACTGAGACTATAATGCCTAAGTTTATTTATCAATATGTTATGGTTAGCGCAACCGAGCACTTTTAAAAAACGTCACAGAATATACTAATAGCATCCTGCTTGCGCTCTAAAGCATAAAAAAAATGTGTTTATAGGAAGTTCTATGCATGCATCAGTTGTATTTTTCCTTTCGGAAAACTGACTTGATTCATATAAAATAATTTGTTTCGGGAAAAATGTGGCAGGAGCTGTTTGTAACAAACATTTCAAAGATTTTACTAAGGGCTATTAGTGACATTCTCGTTATTGACTTTTAAAGCAAAGTTAGCAAAGCAAGGCAAAGTCTGAAATTAAATGACCTTTACCTGTTTCTTTACAAATAACATTCAAGACAGAGTCCAGAGTACAGAGTCCTTGATTTTATTAGCAATCTAAACCGATTTAGCTTTCGCACAAACCAGTTTAAATCTTTGAATGGTTTCTAAAAGTCAAATTCTCCTTTTATAAATGCCTGTTATTGTCCTATCACTAGATTTAGTTTTAGAAGATTATCAAACGTAATATATTTTTATTCAAAATTATTATTATATAATTAATTATACAGTTAAAAAAAGGGTATGCGTTTTCAGGTGTATCATTAAAGCGTAATTGTAATGTTGGAATCCTTGCAGTAATATTGTTTTTAAAACTATTTATACTGACTTGTGTGATTTATATACAAATTATATTATGTTTAGAAAGGTCATGATGATACTCAATGGTGACAATTGTCCACTACGATGTGAATTAATACCATTTAATATTGGCATCTTAATAATAATAAGAATCACAAAAGACATTATCTAAGCAGGTAGCATACGATGGAGATACTTTCGTAGGTTCAAAATATAATGTATAATCACAGTAAAATGACAAACTAAAAATTAACCTTATAGAGTAAAAAGTTGGTACCAAGATATTTATATTGAAGTCGCCACAGACTACTACATTTTTATTTTTTGGACACAAAACTTTTAGAACATATTCCATAGCGGATTCAAACAATGGGTAGCTGCATGTAGATGGTCTGTAAACTCATACAATAACAATCCTTTTAAGCTCTCTACAGGAAAGCTCTATAATATGTTCAATAGGGAGAATACGTCTTGACGTTTCTTGTAATTCAAAATATGGTACTTTAGTTTGTTTATATTGTAGTAATGTGATAACTTCAAAAACTGTTTCGCAATTATTGATGAGGGGTTCACCTATAGATGGAGTGATTAACAAGAAAGGTTTAGGTGTTTCGGATAAACTTAGAAAAATCAGGATAAATAAACACCTGATAAAATGAGTAACAGCTATTTCGAATAAGTTTACTACATATATATATATATATATATATAATAGTATGTATATATATATATATATATATATATACATACTATTGTATATACTAAGTTAAACACAATACTCAATAATACCAAATACCAACAGATTAAAATTTAACCAAATAAAAACAAATCTACTGACAGTTTTATATATAGCCTAAATATTATAGAAAATTATAATACTATTATAGCACAAACAAACATGCACAGAAACAAATAAATATGGCTGGCGAAGAAATACGAAAATAATGTTTTTTTTTTAATGATAACTATAAGGTTTACTGATATCATATACAGCTTATCATGTGCGTAATCACTTGTTTTTCTCATATAGTAATTTCCATCAAATTAACTCAACGCGTTTTTAGTTATAGGAAGACATACACGCAGAAATTTGGAAAAAAGGAAAATTTGGATGAGTGACTCAAAACTAATATTTATAACATAATATGCTAATAACATTAAAATTACAGACAAAGCCTACAGATTTATACAGTAGTATATCTAAACTATAAAAATTACCTAAATAATAATAATAATATAACAAACAGATGAGCAAGTTGTGAACAATATTATAGGTATCCCTTTAATAATAAAAATGTGTTAACTTTTACATTCTCACTGACAAGTTATTCCTTTTAAACTTTGGTCGGTTCTATTCAGTTGAATATCAAACCTACTTTACAGATATCAGCTCACGGGGCTTCGTTTATCTCAACACATGGCAAATTTATTAGGTATAAAAATTACTTTCTAATGAAATCTACTATATACACCTCTATATATTAAATCACGCTAACTATCTAATGTTTGATTGGCACACCGACTCGTATGCAAAACGCTGCACCTGCATGATAACATCTCAACGCGTTCATTAGTCACAATAACATTTCTAATATCTGATCTAACGTAATTGTTGGAAGATTACAACCCTCGACGTCACGACTTTATCTTTTTATAAATGTCTCTGAATCCAAACAAATTCAGATCACTTAATTATCCAGTAAACATTTTTTACAGACTGTTAATTTTGGGGAAATCGAGATCGTAATTCGAGATACAGGGTTTAGACGGGGACAATTTTAATATATTTTATCGGCCGCCAATATCTTCTGACGCGATAAAAAAATGTTTAATGAAAGCTAAATAATCGTAAAAGAATATTCCTAAACAGTTGAGATCTATTTAATTGTGTAAGAATAAAAGTGATATATACTATCGTGAAACAATAAATAGGTATGATTAGATTATATCCTCATATGGCCGACAAAAGGTTTCAATGTTCTTATATGGGGCTTGGTATTAGTTTTTACTATAACGTTTCAAAGTTAATACGTCATTAACCTATTATAACTTTCAAGCAACGTGTCATAACGCAGCTTGCGAAGAAAATTATTATTATATAGGTGTATATTTAAATGAGAATGACTCCTGGAAATTATAGTAACGTAACCGATTCCGAAAAGTTTAAAACTTAATTTTGTAATTGACTAACTAAAGTATGTATGATATGGTAGTAGAAGCCAAAATGAATAGCGTGAATCTGTTTATACTCAATATTTATTTATACCTAAATAACTAAATGATTTTGAATTTAAGGAGCGGCCATATTATAAAAATAATGATATTAAAAAAATTACATGACAGACAAAGGCATAAAAATATTAATGTACCACGAAAGCTATCCGTCCCTCTTCCATATTCAGATGTCGCATTCGATATTGGCAGATGATTTTGCATAATTTATGCGTAAGCCCGGGTCAAGTGGACACAAATGGTTATGCCAGGGGTACATCTTTTATCCGTGTTTTGTCAATGGTCAGTAAATTGGTGAACATTCACACCTTATGTCACGATGACTGCACAGAATTTTTTGATGCATTGTGAGGGGTATCCGCGTTGTGTTAAGAATAAAGCGTATACACGGCCTAATACGAAGAGCAGAAAAACACACTAGGATTTTTTTATAGACGGACTTTTTTATACATTTTTACGAGTTTTTTTTTTTTTATACACTTCATAGTAATGACAATATTTGTGATTGGTTTTCAAATATTTCTCGAAAACTATGCTTCACTGCCGCAGTTAAAAGCTGGCAGTTATTTTTCAGCGATGCAAATAAATATAATAAATACATACTCACTTTTAACGAAAATCCTTTCTGGTAATAAGGCCCAATGTGATTTACTTTTATGTACATGGCGACTTCTTATCTTGGTCAAGTTTTGCTTTATAGCCTATGATTTTTTGTTCATCTTAAAGCCTCACTGAGTTGTCGTAGGCGGGATAACGTGACTTAGTAATAAGAATAGTCAAAGGAAGTACACATTAATAGTGCGCTATATAGGAAGACGCTTAGGTAGGCGTGATACAAATTTTCGTATAAAAAACAGCACCCACTAATTATTAAGAGGATTCTCATAACGCAACAAAGGATAATTTTTAACACAACTTTAAAGTCTCTTATATATTCTTTGTATCATCTGTACTGTTATATATTGAATAAATAACAATTAATATTATTTTATATATAAAGCAATAACTCACTCTCTATCACGGACCGTCCTATTAGACCGGCTGATTTATGCTGAGACGCGTTGTACGCTTGCTGGTAAAATTGCGACCAAATTATTTAGTATTTGTTATTTTCTTTCAGACAATGCGCTCTGTATTTATTGCAGTATTGTTATTTATCTGTCATACTTTTAAATGACTAACCGCATAATTTATATGCAGGCGCGATCAGAGCATGAAATTTTTGAGAGCGCGGGAGAGTGCTACTGATAATAAGATATGTCCAGTCAATTAGATTTTATTATACAAAACACATACGAAAAATTACTTAGTATAATAATGTGAATGGCATTTAAGTAGGTAGTTGATATTTTTTTTAATCTTCGTAAATTGACTATTATTGAAGGTTTTGCTATTTGACAATAACAATGGTGGGGGGGGGGATGGGATGGATAACCCCTGTGGCAAAGTAAAGCAACGTCGGGCACGGTCTGGAGTTGCAACGGTGACATTCGACAAAAATACGACCGCTATTGATAACGTTGTTGACATTACGAGCAGATGGATAGTTGTTAATACTTGTAGGTGTCTGATCGGCACAGAAGCAGTGCAGGCGGCCAAATTACGAGTAGCTACATGGGTAATCCCCAGTAAACAATGCTGACCCCAACTACCTTATGCCACAGACCTTGCAGTGAGGCACTAACAGAAACCATTACTGGATGTGTTTTTGTACATACTATCATTTTAAACTTATTTCGTCGCGAATGCTATACATTATAAATGTAACGGGTACTCACGATTTTTTGTGGTTTTTACCGATATTTATTTTCATCCAATTGGGTCATGGTCCTGGTTATGTAATTGCATAGATCATGGTCACACTCATGATCGCGGACAGTTGACACTTGACAGACACTAATGACAGTTGAGTGATGAGATGATTTTGCGTTCTTAGGTATTATATCACGCTTTACACAAACCACTAATGACATGTTTATAATAATAAATAAACGTTTACACACTCACACCCCCGCACTAGTGATTCCCTGTGTTGCGGGCGGCATGGACATACCAAAATATAACACCACAAACACCCACGACCCGAGAACAAACATTTATCTGTCACATAAATGTCTGCCCCGGCCGGGAATCGAACCCGGGACCCCCTCGTTCGGCAGGCAGAGTCACTACCAACTGGGCTACGGGGTCGTCATGCACTGAACTTGACACTGTTTTCGCCTTTTTTTTACCTTCTTCTCATTTCCTGGTCGACAACGCATCAGTGATACCTTTGGTCTTTCTGATGTCCATGGGCGACGATGACCACTTACCATCAGGTGGCTCGTCTGCTCGTTTGTCGGCTATTACCATAAAAAAATCTTGACACAAACTAACCACTGGATAGTTAAATTAGTTAATTAATTACACTATTAATTTTTTTGGGATGTTTCTCAACGGCCTCTCTTTCTAAATGTGATATGTATTGACGTTATCAATCCCGTAAATTGAACCGGCTTCAATCAAATGTCCAGCTACGGTGGTTTTCTTGGGGTCGTTCTTTTTGACTGCACTGATGTGTTATTATTCTATCCGCTGCGAAATAGCTCGTTTTGTTTGACCAATATATGCTATATTAGTGAGTACAATGTTAATGTGTACTTAATCTTAATAAAAATATCATCTAACTTCACAATAGATAAGATACATCTTAACCTTAAACCAGAGTTCCCCAAACTTTTTTGTGTCGTAGACCCCTTGCCATGTTTTTCCGTGTTGGGTAGACCCCCTAC
>DWPT01004242.1:0-13467 GCA_018251895.1 Agathymus mariae mariae
CCCTGATGCCACGAACTCGACTAACGTCACCGATGACCGATTCAAAATTTACGATGTCCATAGACAAACCATGGCATAGATGTAAAATCCGATTTTTTATAGAAAGCCTCAACGGCTACGGCCGCAAGTAGCGCCGTAGTAGATTAGAATTTCTGCGCCGCAATTCCGCGAGACAAATATGGCCGAATTTTCATAATGGCGGTCTACGCTGTAACCGGTTTAGGGTTCGGTGCGATTTCGCGAACGTTCCGAAGACAACATCGAATAATGTATTTAAAAAAAATTGTGCACGTCTGGCCGGGTCAGGTGGTCTCGCGATACTGAAATAACCGGTTCTCAGACTATACTAATAATACTCGAGACGAAATCTCTACAAGCCTTCGATCTTTTAGTCTTTTGTCGGTAATTAAACGTAAAAAGTCGTATGTTCGTTTTAATTTAATTGTGTTTAAGTATGGGGTACAGGCGCATAAGTTATACGTATTCTCAAGTAGTGGTACTGGTTCCTGGTACTCTAGCCTTTCGACGAGACGCCCCCATGTTGCCTAGTGTCTACGTAATACAAACCTTTAGAAATCGCCTGTTATCCAATGTCGCAGAACAACGATTGGCTTAAACGTTAATAAGCCGGTGATTGACGTCATCAAGCGTCACTTCGTTAAATATATTGATAATAAATTAATATTGATTTACTTTAAAGAAATCCGAACATACAATACATGTCGGTATATACCTAATATATTCATAAAAATTAAATAATAATATTGCCTAACCTAATACATGAAAACTTATAGGATACGTAGCCACCGTGGTAATAATAAGATTTTTTTCCTCAATAGCAAACGTACCGCTGATGGCTAGTTGTCACTGACGCTGATGGCCTTCAGTTTGGTTCATATCATCACCCACATCATCAACATATGAAAGTCACGAAAATAATGGGAAACCAGCTTACTAGCCCTCCGGCATTGCAACCTAGTCAGTTAGGTAAAAAAAACCAAAGACTCACGATTATAATCGGGATTTCTAAATATGAAAGGATTTGGAACCATTGCCTCGTTCCTCGTCCAGCAAGGTGCTATACAAGAACGGTAGGTTGGACCCAAGAATAAACGGAACTTTCTTACACTAAAATATAACATTTCTTAAGCATTTTTCTTTGTCTCTGTTTTAAGATATCTACCGGCTATGTAAAACATAAAGCTTAAAAATTATAACGTATTCAAGAATAATAGATAAATTTAAATAAATAACAGATTTTTATAAGACAGTACGTCGAACATCTTAAACTTCAGCACCACATATCATCAGGGGGATTGTTGGCAAGCATTAATTTATCTTACATAAAAATATAAAGTCTAGAGGAAGATTCCCGTCCTGTCTGTTCTGATTATGATATTATCTTGTTGTTAAGGTTCCAAGAAACAACCAGTGAACATAGTTGGAAAGCTTCAAGGTTAAAACGAATGTATGTGCCTTGGCCTAGATGTAAGCTGTGGTCAACCTAGAGAGCGGCGGACGACGCTGTGAAAACTGATATGAGATCACCGTATCGGAAATTAGAAATTGTGGAATGTAGGTGATCGGACCGGATCTTAACTACAGACATCTGTGGGACGGTTTTAGTAACATTCACTTAAGATACAGATTTATTGATATAATTTTATATTTTAGGAGTAAAATGTTTAAAGCTTTTATAAACAAGTTAACTTATAAAAAAAAAAACCAGTTGAAGTTCACTGCTTTATCATTTCAGCAGTTTCATCCGAGTTCTATTTTGCCCATATTTGATCTATGACTGTATACCTTCGTGGCTTCCTTGGGTTTAAAGAACCTAATCCTTTCATTTACGAAAGCTACCTGTATTTGCCGGTACAATTTATTTTCATGCATGATATTGATTTGTTTTCTTTAACCGGCAAATGAGCAATGACCTCCTGATGCTATGTGGTCTCCGCCGCTCATGGCCGTCTGTAACTCCAAAGGCATCAGAGAGAGGATCCGCTGAATAAATTAATAATTAAATATAAGATTTACTTGAAAATTATATAAATATCAAATATAATTATCTTAATTCTACGAGATAGTGATATATTTATTTATAGCTATAAAAACCTCCGAAATCATTGTTTAGTATATACTTAATAGAACTTCTGTACTTACTATTATTTTCCATTAATTTTCCAATAATTAAAATATTTTACATTTACTAATAACATCAAAATTGCAAACAAATGTATATACTTTAGCTTATGCAGTGATAATAAAGTCAACTTAAACGTTTAAAGTTAAAACATTTTCAGATTTTCAATTCAGATCATAATTCTGCTAGACAATATTATTCTTAGTAATAGTGATGGTCTTTTATTCAATGACAAATTTAATGTTACAAATTACAAATCAGTATATTTCATGAATTGTCATGAGACTGCAAAATATTCATTATAATTGAGTGAAATTCAAAATTATTTAATCATATAGGTATCCTGTGAAAATACACATATGCACCTCTTTGTTTGCTTCTACTACCGTTTGACGAGGTGCTTTAACATCGAGTAGAAGAAAAGGCGAAAGAACTCCTCTGCAAATCTTTTAAAACAAAATATGGTAATTACAAAAGTTTAAACCTGAGCGGAACCGGTTTCGACATCATTATTTCCAGGCGTCCTTGTCATCAATATATTCATCTTTAATATCATTTACCAGTTGTTACCATTCAAATGTTCATGGTGTAATAACAGCAATAGTAAATATCAAAATTTACTCAGCACAATCGAAATTTCAGCTCAACTATACGCTACGCATTCTTATAATTTTCTTTATGTTTAATAATAAAAAGCAGAAAATAACCTGATGGTGTTTCCTGCACCGTCAGTTGACATCAATATTAACCAAAAGACGTATAAACATTTCATGATTGATTTTTAGGAGGAAATTTTAACTAGCAGTTAGGTAAACAGTAAGCTTCCATGAGTATCCGCAGAATCGATCGGAAACCGAACTATCCAGAACAGAAATTTAAAAAAAGGCGCTTGCCTTGCGTTTGTTTGCAGTAGCTTGTCCAAAACATATTTTACTCTTCGAGCCATCTACAAAGCTTCTGTCGCGACGGAATTATAAAAAAATCAAATCAATCGATGTCATATTCAAATCAAACAACGCAAAAATTAATAAATAATATCTTCTGAAACGAAAATTCTGTGAGTTTAATTTGAAATAAATTTGAACTTGGAAAACTAAAACAAATATTTGAGTTCAAAATTGGGTGTATTGAAAATCGGCTATTTCACGGTATAGATTAGATACATCGGTTCGTTATCAAATCTTTATACTGTTTTAATGAATTCCTCATTTACCAAATATTGTTGTGTAGGCTACCGTCGGGAAAATAGCGTCTGTTTCATTACCACCTCTTGGCAGTGTTCGTATTCCATATGCACCAACATGAGTGAAACCGAACCGCGAACATTACGCACTGTTAACGTAAATAAGGTTTACGGAAGATGGTGTAACGTTTGTGGAATATTACTGAAACACTGCCAATACGTGCGATCGATGGGTAGTTTATCTTCATGTTGCTTTTGCATTACGAAATACGATGAGAACCAACGCCGAAACGCCTGTGTAAAATATACCATCTACATATACTGAAATTAATAAATTATATTTTCGTCAAATAACTTAATTAATTAGAACAGACGAATATATAAATTACTACTAAATGGCATGTAGTCTGTTGAAAAATATTTTGAATTAAAACTGAAGAATATTTTGAGTTTTATTATGCTATGGCGGACGAATCCGCGAGCGCAGACTCGTTGAGATATATGCAGAGAACATAAATCGCGACTGTAAAGGTTAATTGCTTTCAATGAAATCCATTCCGAGTAAGTACATGTTAACCTTAATCCGGTTAAGATAATCCAGTAATACCGTGAAATTATCGTCCGCTGTTTTGCATTTTAACAATTACAATGATTTTACAATTTAAAAACTATATCTCTTATTATTTTTGATGACATACGCTTCCTTGATATTATCTTAGTAGAGTGAGATTGAATTAACTTACCTTAGTTTTATTTGTTTTCTGCAGAAAATTGACAACTTGGTAATATTCCATAGGTTGTCCTATAAACTATAGACAAAAACGTTATCGATTGTTAAAAATAAATTTAACTAAGTATATTTCGGGGATAGTAAATTTTTGTGAATTTTATTTAATCAAAATCTTTAGGGGTGTAAGAAGCCCCATCCAACCCTGAGCTCAAGCCAATCACCCCTGCTCTGGGTGCACCCTGCTGATCAACGTAAGAGTCTATGGTGGACCGTCCCCCCTGTTCACGGCGTTGGGCTCAGTACCATCCAATTTAATCCGGCCTATACTCGTGGATGTTTACATGCATGTTCCTTAACCTGCAAGGCTCTCTACCACTGTCCTTCTAGAATTGACCATGAAATGTTTATACGCGTTTCGATTAGCCTGGCCACGAGCCAATAAGCGGATCCTTCTTTTTAGTCTTGATACTTTAAGTGTTGCGGACGTCCAGAATAATTATGACCACATGCTATCCTGCGGCACGTCTGCTCGTTTGTCAGTTAATTACATAAAATAATATATTTGTGCAAGGGGACAAAATGCAGGTATTTTGAAGTCACAGACAGACACTACAGTTTTACTGATATACGTAAAAAGACAGCTAATCTGTAAACATTTTTAACGATGGTCACACAAACCCGTAAATCTCGAAATATATACACCCATGGAATATGATATTCACTTACTTCGTAAATCACTGTATTTTTGTTTTACTGCCAGACAGCGTGTCTAATCAGATTTTTTGGCAATTGGATAGATCAACGTCGTAGTGGTGGGACGGACGTGCGAGTGTTCACTGGCGCTATGATTTAGTTCCTGATGTGTAAACATCTAATGCCTTCTTATCAAAACATAAAATAAAGCAATATAAATAATAATGCTTGCTTGCAAGTAAAACAGTAGTAAGTAAATGTTTAATCAATGTGTACGTGGCCTTTTATCGGGTAGTTCTGAGCCTATATGAGGAGCCCGTTTATACCGGTTTCTGTTGTGCTCTTACAGATTTTGTCTGTACCTTATGTTTCAGTATTTACTAATAAATTATTATGTATATAAAACTAGTTTTAAAAATAATTAAATACAAATAAATACTGAAAATATGTCCAGTAACGAATTTTGCCTTTAAACAGAGCACACCAACTGATTCTGCCGTAATCAAATGACTTCGACCAATCTCGTATTTCAGGAGTGGCAAATATTTAATTCTCTCACAGTTATTTGACAGCTTATGTCAATCATAAGCCGTCGATTAAGTTAAGCAACGTCGGATGCTGTCGGTAATTGGATGAGTGATCTTTAAAAGCCCAATTTTATCTTGATTTTTACCATAAGATTACATATAAATATATGTCTAGAACCTTCAGGTGGCATAAGAACTTCCCACAGTTGAGACGACCAACAGGTCCGTTCGAAAGCACTCCAGAAGAACTGAAGCCTCGAGCGGTCGCCTATCCAAGTTACAATCCAACCTTGAGCAATACGATGAAGTACCCTCTAGGCCTCCTTAGTAACAACAAAAGACTGATATTCTACAGCTTATTTACCTTCAGGAAACAAAGTGTTGGTAACAACTTTTTGATTATATCTAAGTTAACTCTATTATATTTATCTATGGTGATTTGTGGTCAGTTATGTTATCTGTTGCTGCCTATTCCTAAAATAATTTTATCAAAATTTCATTACAACTACGGTAAATAACACATATGGTGCTAGCTTGTCATCGGATTCATACAAAGATTATCCGAACATTTTAGAAAGTGCAGTCCAGTTCTGATAATTGGAAGCGCGTCAATATGAAACGTATCTCTCAAGTTAGGTGAACCGACCGTCCATCCGGTCAGTCACTAATTTCGCGTCGCTGCTTACTTTCCCACGGGAAATGGCTTACATTGCAATTATTCTTAATATAATTTCTTAATTACTGTTCATTATCTTTAATGAAATAAACATTAATAGAATAACCAAAAGACTGAAAAGCCAACAGTGATAACCTGAAAATACAAAGTTTTCCAAGCGGCCTATACTTATTGGTGACTGATGAGAAGAGATGGCGACAATTGCTGCACGAACCCATAATTATTTGAAGTTGTATAAGTGAAAATACCTGCTTACTTAAGAATGAATCTGCGGTGTGTGAAACATACCAACCTGCACGTCATCAACGTTGTGTATGGCCTTATTCCCTTCCGTTCTGATAGTGTATTCAATATTAGCAGCAAAACAGCTGGTGACTATGACGGCGTTATTTAAAATCAGGCTTATTTCTCGACGACCATTTTTATGTGTTTATCTAATTAACCAAGTAGTTTTGCGGTCGGCAGTAGGAGAGGTGACCGGTGGTAGCGAAGTATTTTCAGCGCTTTCGTAATTCAGACGGCACGTTAAGCCGTCGGTCCAGGCAGTTGCTGTCTTGAAGCCGTGTCATTAACCTTCCAATAACGTAAACATTCAAACATTTGTGTTGACCGTAACCAAAAAAGGAAATCAGTTGGTGTAAAGGGCTTCGATCCTTGAGTTCAAACCGATTACCTGCTCTTGATGGATTCTACTGAATTACGGACTACGCTAGGCTAATGCACCGATCTGTTGTTACTCATACATGGTGGTTTGGCTCTTTGCCTACCTATTAAGGTATAAAGCCACAACTAACTTCAATGTTAGTTCTATGCCATCTCACATTCACCGAACGATATGATCAGCGTCGAAATGACGCAAATCAGCTTGGCACAAAAATGTATATATAATAAATTATACCCTGTATTTTGAATATAGATAAAAATAATACCGATTTACAAAAACCGCCGGTACATGTTCTATATTTTTTTAGTAACAGCACTTATCTATCGTACACGAGTCGTGTTTTGAGGGAAATGACGTACAATAAATTATTTATGGGTTACTTGTAATGGTCTATTACAAATCAAAATGTTATGACACTGTAGAAATAATTAAAAAGTATGAGAGCTTGTAGTTTTAGAGATTTGCTGTTCGACAACAAATACGTTATACCAAACAGAAATTATATTAAGTCAGATAGAACTAAAAAATATGTAATAAAATTTATGTATTTCCTACTACTACAGTACTAGAACAGAGAAATATATGTCACATGAATTTGTGACTTCCCCAGGAATCGAACGAATCCATTGCTTGGCAAGCATGTTCACTAGCAAAAGAGCTACAGAGCCGTCAACGTGCAGCCTACCATCGTCGTTAATTTGTCCCCAAATTTTCATGTAATAATCACAACAATGTAACAAACTACTATCTAGTGTCTGTGTAAAGCGTTTGTATACAGTTTTTAAGAAAAACGAGTAATACCAATACTGCAATAACGGGTCTATATTTATCAGAAATCCACATAGTTGTGGCATTCTTACCAATTGACTCAGTAAAGTGGAGGTATAAGCCTTTATAAATAGCATTGAAGAGGCTTTGAATAACTCGGCGTTAAATAACCTTTATAGTTTATTTCTGTACTTTGTTGCTTGGTACTCACAAATTTCGCTTACATACTGTCATCGAAGCATCGAACGAACGATCCTGCGAAGCTTGTTTAGTTCAGAAATCTGTACAAGTCTAGCTAGCTGCTTTTTAAATGTCCGTCAATATTTATTTTTATTTACTTTCCTAGAAAAAATAAAAATATCGATCGTTCAAGAAATATGTAAGAATTTTTTCTCGAACATATATATGTCTGTGACTGGTCACCTCGTTTGAATGCTTATGCATATAATAATAAATATATTGATACGAAATCTAAAATTGGTGAAGTATTCATATAGCTAACAGTCCTTCAATTTTATCAGAATTTACTTTCAGGCATCAATAAGAACACTACTAACAAAAACCATAAAAACCAGTCATTCCCGTAAAGTAAAACCGACAAAAAGCACTATTTAATATTACACAGCTTTGTCGAGAGATAATATTTCAAATCAAGACAAAGAAAACTTATTTGTCTACCATTATTTTTTACTTGTAAATAAAACAAGTTACAATGTCAAAATCCTCTAAATTGCTGCCATTTAAAATTCTATTTTTATTCGCCTACTTTCCTTATAAAAACGTTGTCTTAGAATTATTACTTCACTCGAAAACTCGTCAATGGTCGCAGTTTGAACATTAATGAAGTGTTTCAAACTCTCGGTAATAATATCCTCAATAAAAATTCTGAACTCGTCCCACTGTTCCGAACTTTTGACTTTCTACTTCGTCAAGGGAACATTTGTCAGTCTTTACGG
Source organism: Agathymus mariae mariae (assembly GCA_018251895.1). Lineage (NCBI taxonomy): Eukaryota > Metazoa > Arthropoda > Insecta > Lepidoptera > Hesperiidae > Agathymus > Agathymus mariae. The sequence continues at coordinate 8,341 of DWPT01004242.1, forward strand.
GTTATAAACGTGGAACAGCAAATTTTCATCAGTAATTCAATCGTCGTCGAAGCCCGAGAACGTCCTAGCCCCTCCAACTTATTTAAATATTTTTAAACAGAGGAAAAAAAATCTGTAGGTATAAGTACATAATAATTGATGCGTTAGTTAGTAATCGTGTAACTTCTAAATCACTTAATAGGCAGTAGTCATACTCTCACATCAAATTCAAGTTATTAACAAAATCAACAAATAAAAATAATAACACTAGTTCAATACAAGGCATGGCCTCGCAACTGATAGGCCGAACACACTCCATCACGCAGGTTCAGTGTGAATTTTTAGTTCATAAACCGTTGACCACCTAGCGCTTCTAAGAATAATATTAAGCTTGATCTCGGTTTCTAGTGACTCTCGATCTATCGATCTGTGTACCCCTAATCCGTGACACCTCGTTGGTGGCCTTTGAGCTAAAATATTTTTTACGCATGAGAAAACCGGAGAGTGAAAATAGGAATATTTCAATTTTAATTTGCTCACACTTTTTTACGAGCTGAATTGAAACATCTGTCTTTTTCTATCTAATTATGCCAAAATGTCACCGTAGGCATGAAAAAAATTTGGTTGTTAAATTTCAGTTTAAGAAAATGTTACGGTATTATAATATCAAGTGACACAGATAAGGCAGGGAAATATAATTTTATTAATGATGAAGACTGAGGCGCGCAACGAAGTTACTTCTAAATTAATATTCATTATAATATATCGTCTAGGTATAAATAGTACATAATTACGGTTTATGATTTGAAATATAATTTAAATCGTATCTTCTAATACAAGTATCGCAACTCGTCATCGGGACATCCAATTTCCGTCCGGATAGTACGTTCGTATATCAATCAGAAACATCGATCAATCAAAGTTAAATTAACATAGGTATTTTCTCTCGTTTCATTTTACATACTTGTTTAATAGAATAAAATGTTTTAAAGTTTGATTGACGTCGAGATGAGTTTTATATTGATATTAACGGAATTTGTTAAATTGCAAATTCAATATCTAACAAATAAATATATTTTTTTAAACTAAATATTTAAGTATTACTATGTATTTACTATGTATGACCAGAATCTATGTAGCTCGTAATTAATTCGAAACGTGAAAATTAAATTGGATTCAGTAATTTGAAAATCGAACGAGGCTTCTTTTAATAACTAGAACGTTTGGTTGTTAGATGTTTAAAGGAAACTCGTTTATTTTTTATTATTAACTACCTCAGAAATATAGAATAACTGAATTTCAAGAATTTGGAAATCTCTAGTATAATACTTTGTAATGTGTAAAACAATGGCAAAACAATTGTAATTACCTATTATCTAATCGTTTTCAAATTGCGACTCACTTTTTTACTTATACCTGACGTCGGTCGCACTTAGTGACGCGGTTTAATTAGTTGACTAGCTACCACCCTCCTTCTAAAATCAACAATAAAATCTGATTGCGGGGCCGACGCGTCTGTCTACTTGTGGGTTCCCCGCTTCCTTCTTAATCGGAAAAACATATGGCTTCTGGGGGACGTGCGTAGCACTATTATACTATCACAGTTTTCTGTCCGTTCCAATAAAAATAGTAGTAAACTTCAATATTTGGTACACAACAAAGTCACAGGCAAAACTTTGCATGTCTATTATTCGTAGAGTACATCTCCAACAAAAGAGATCTTGGTTATTCTCTTTAATAATGCCGAGATAGCTCTGAAGTTGTCTCACGTACAATAGAGGGCGGGGTGATCGGTCGTGACTAGCGACTCGCCCCCTGAGACACTCCGTCGTGCGGGGCTCATGAGTCATGCTGCTCATGCTACGTAGTTTCGTTGTTCTACACAATTCGTACTTTGACTGTAAATCTATTTTGTCTGAAGTTCGAATACGATTCATTAGTGCTTACTATAAAGACAGAGGTCCACGGGTTCTCTTAGCTGATGAGGCATAAAGTAATCGTCACGCTGATTCATTGCGATTTAGTTGAACTAAAAAGTTAGTGTTAGAATTTTTATTTGATTTTATTTAACTATCACAATGAGAAAAAACACTTAAGACCATAAATCGTGTCAATGGACAAATGCGGATTAACAAACTATCCTGAAGATTTCTCATTTATTCGGGTTGTTTTATGATGCTTTCAAATTATTTTTAAACTATATTATGATTTAATATAAAACTGTACTGTTAACTCTGCAAATTGAATATTTTTTATAAACTTTTAATGTTGATAGGTTTTGTTTTCAATACATTTTATTTTTATTTTTATCGCTATGTATGTATCGGCGCATGTATGACGCGCAAGCCAATGAACAGATTAATATGATTTAATATAATTTGGCATATTAGTAACATATATAAATCAGTCAGATCAGGTCAGTACTAGATAGGTATTTTTTTCAGGAAAATAGGAACAGTTCGCATGGAATATTAAATTAAAGTTAGTATTAAAAAAATACCTTTTCTGCAACTAGCGCATAGAAATTAATATATTTCAAATTCATAGGACTTGAAAAATCGATCTTTAAAACAACAAAAGGGGGAAAATCATGGTTTTTATGTGCGGGTGGTATAAAATGGTTTCTTACAAGTTTCGAAATGCAATCAGCTGTGCACCAATTGGCTATCGCAGAGTCCTACCAAGAATTACATATAACACGTTACGTTAAAAGATAAAAGGAAACTTCAAGAAAACAACACGAGAATTCTCCATAATTTGCTTAATTTAATATTGTCTGCGCGAAGTCTAGCAACGCGTATTTGGCCCTCGTTGTGAACTATGACGTTGAACCTTCTCGCCGTGATAAAAAGAGATCCAAACAGTGGGATAGTTATGAGTCTTGATGTTTTAATTTTGGTTCTGGTTTTGTCATATTAATATAGGCTCTACTGAACCCAGAGATATTTAATATATTTGCATCGGACTGACTTCTTATACTAAATGTATAACTGGACTACAACCCAAAATGATCGTGAGCAGTCGTGACTTGCTATTCTAAATAACTTATGACTCATTACAATGCAACTTCTCTTACTGACATTTCTTAGAAATCTACGCCGGGGTATTTATGATTTCTCAATAAAATATAAAAAATACTAAATACTAGATATGAGTAAGGGGGCTACATCCGTCTTTGAGTCCAAACCAAGCTCGCGGTGCATCCTGCTGAACAGTAAACGAGACCTTGGGCCTAGAGCCCCTCCTATCTGAGATACTTGCATGGTGGTAGTGGCTTTTACCCGTCTGACCTGCCTGACGTTTACTCTCCTTCTAAAATGGACACTTAAATGCTATAGACTCGGAGAGCCTGCTTATTTTAAGGTCAGCAACGCTTCGGTAATGTCTTTGGTATTACTGAACTCTATGGACGACGGTGACCACTTATCATCAGGTGGCTCGCTGGATCGTTTGTCAACTAGTTACATAAAAAAATGTCCTTTCAATAGTTTTTAATCATTTAATACTTTTAGCATCTACAATGAGAATTATTCCTTGACACAAGATCATGTTTAATTAATATGAAAGATGTGAAGAAATCTACATTATTATTTAATAAGTTATCCAAAACTGTCTGATATCTTGTCTATGATCTCGATAAGCATGGCAGGTTTTTTGAAAATATAAGAAGTTGGGTCATGAATCTAACCCAGCATCTCTCGCGAGGCGATCATTGTCTTATCCAGTTGATCTACAATTAATATTTTATATTAAATTTAATACATAGATACATATTATTACATCAGTTGCGGTAAATCCATTAGTTTATCTCTGAAAGTCATGACTCAGACTGCCAACTGAATTAACATGCACGATTATTCACAGTTCCGTGGAACTAAGTGATCCCAACGGTATCTTGTAACTTCCAATGATAACATAAATTTATATTAAAAGTAATTCCTGTTATTATTATTATATATATTTCATATGTACAATTATTAAGATTGTTTCTTGAAAACAAATATTTCAAAATATAACTTTATAATTTAACCCTATCAAAATACTTTTAGGGTATCTTGCATCCGATGAAAACGCGAAGTGCTCCACCAAATCCTAGTCGTAATATACACTGTAAAGAAACGAGATATGATCATTTGGTCAGAGATCAATTTCATGGTAAATAACTGATGGTAAGTGGCGACGATGAAACCTTCGATGGTAAAGCGTACTAACTTAACCGTATTCACTTTTGCCTTGATAATAGAAATAAATAAACTTCTCAGTAAAAGTTTACTAAATGTTTTATACGAATACATTATTGTTTTAAATCCATCGTTTAAACTATCCGCCGTGTTAAACAGACGCAACACCCAATCTACATCTTCTGTAAATATATTGCAATAACAAACACGTGGAAACCGAAGACACTAAAATTACACTTCAAATATTTTACATTCAAATTAACCGTAGGTCTTGGAGACCTGATTTAAAACAAGTGCGTTTGGCTATGTAATAATATACATATACAGATGTAATCTCTGCGAACTCTGAAACTGCAACTAGTCGCAATGACTGTTGGAAATATACCTACAATTGTAACCTACAATTAACAATTACAATTTAACCTACAATTTTATTTTATTCAGTAATCAAGAATACAGCACATCTTTTAGGCAACAGAGTAATTACAAAAGATTAAACCTGTGCGGAACCGGTTTTGACAATATTATTTCCAAGCGCCCTTGTCGTTAATATATTCATCTATACTTTGCCTATAAGCTGTATTTTATGCGTCGCCTAAAAGTTCCAATGGGCGACTCACGTATCAACTTAGGAATCTTATTGTAAAAACGAATTCCAAGCCCCATAAAAGAACGCTGGACCTTTTAAAGATGATATGAAGACATAACCAAATTATGCCTATTTCTTGCATCATGATTGTGTGTATCACTATCCTGCTTGTACATATATTTTTTTAATAAATACTATAAATAAAAAATACTATAAATAAATTGACTGGCTATAAGGAAACATTTACTTGTAGGTCGGAAGCTTAGCCTGATTTAATTATCATCCTTTTCACATTTGACTAGATTTTTGTTGCCTCAATTGGTCGTTTGAATAATGACGATAATAATAAAACGTTTCAGTAAAGAACCTTATGTTTTA
>DWPT01004243.1:0-13466 GCA_018251895.1 Agathymus mariae mariae
AGTTAGTAGATTTTTCATCCACGGTAGTAGATTTGTAAAAAAAGTTAAAAATAGGTAGATCTACCTAAAAGTTGGTAACACTGTGATAACGTTACGTGCATTGTCGCTCGCACAAAGTACGGGGTATAGACACAAGAAAGTTACATATTATACATCACAGACTATCTAAGAGAAAATAATATAATACAAAAATCTTCCTGGGGTGGTTTGCGGGTACGTTAATAATATAGTTATATGTTTTATTTCCATTGGAATAGGAAAAAGTATCGATGCACATTTTTACTATATAAACTTTTAAGTAGGAATATATATAATTCATATGACTAAATTCTTAACTGATCGCTCTCTGTACATCAAGGATATATGAGAAAAACTATTTTAGGAGCTTTTATTAACGCAATAGAACCCAAAACAATAGTAGTTAACATTTATGTATGTTTATCTGTGCGTTTGTAAGCGCTAATCTCAGAAACAACTTAACCGATTTCTTTATGGTTTCCACTAATGTTATGCAGTAAGCATTACTTAATATTTAAAGGCAGTTCCATTTCAAGCCTTCCATAAATAAAAAAAGTTAAATGAATATATTTCTAATTCACAGAACTATAAAAACCCAGCCGTAAAACAATTCAGGTGCTATGTTTAAGTGTAACGCATAGTTTTTCTGAAGTGAATCGAGGTAGTCTGTATAAAATAATATTAAGATTATAGGTATCCTATGCACAGATTTTTTATCATCAACTGTTCTTATTATGTATCCATATGTTGAGAATAATAGAATGCTTTAAATTTAAACTAAGCTTAAACATTAAAATGTCTAAGTAATTCTTAACTGTACTTAAAAAAAAAAAAAAAAAACAGTTTTTAGTTATATATAAAAGTGGCGATTGCCGTGTAAAAAATAAATGATTGTTCTCAGAACATTTGAAAATAGTTCCACAAGTCAGACTACAACAATTTTAGTACAGAAATTAACATACGTAGCCTTTCTGGGGACTTGCCATATAAAATAATGGGATGTGTATTATTGTTGTAGTTGATTTTAAAGATTTTTTTATTAAAGGACATAATAGCAGACAATAATAGCAGACAAGCCAACTGATGGTAAATGGTCACCGTCGTCCATAGTGTCGAACATCAGGAAGAGCAAAGATATCACTGATATGTTATTGGGCCAGGAAATTAAAAGAAGGCAATAAAGAACGTACTGGCTCTCAAGCCCCCGGTCGGAATACGACGAGTCGTCTGGCGTTTTGCTTTCAATCAAGTCATCCATTATATATATGTACTCTGTGGGTAGTACCTAGTATTATGTCATAAAATTTTATCGACAGGTCAACGTCAAATTAAAATTACGACAAAATGGCAATCGGTATTGATACTTCAATTAGGAAGCCAAGAAAAATAAAAGGAACGCCGGCCGCGAAAGCAAGAAATATCTTTGCCGTAGGAATAATCGGCTTCGGTTTATTGTGGGGTACTTTTTACCAGTAAGTTTTCTTACATTAGTTTATAAATTTTAGTAGTACACGACCATTCCAACCGTACTAATATGATTTCAATAGTTTTGTAAATATAACAAAGTTGTAGGTATTACTTATTTATTAATAGGTTCTGTATATAATTAGATTATTTAGCAAACAAATTCTTTATTATTTCTTCTTTCTTTTTAGGTGTTCAGATATAACAGCAAAGTACAGGGCGGCACTGAATATATTTTATGAAGATCCAGAAGAAGAAGTAGAGAGAAGACGAATGATTGCCAGTGGATTACCACTTAAAACTGGTGATCAGATCAGAGAGTTTCAGCAAGACTTTGAAAGACCAGATAGGCCAGACAAATAATAATATGAGCACAGATAATAGGAATAGGTTAGTGTGTATGAAATAATGTAATATATTTGAATAAATAATTAGAGTAGTAATCAATTTGTTTCAATTGTTAGAGACACTGCAAGCTTATGCAAGGTTATAAGCAAATATTTTTCAATTAATCTTGTTATGGATGAAAGTTCCAAGGAAGTTATAAAGGAAAATCAAAGCATTTCCAAAAAACTACAAACAAAGTCTGTCAATATTCGAAAAAGGGTCCATAAAAAAGCAAAAGGCCAGAAAGATATAAGAACATTGATTAAACCTAAGAAAAACGAATTATTGACATATAAAAAAGATTTTGAATTGATATGTAAACAGTCAAGAATTGATCTTGATCCAGAACAATTACAGATAGCGATTGCATTATCAAAATCACTGCAAGACAATAAATTTACAGATAATGACACAACAAATACTGAGAAGTTTTTGACTTGCAAAGAAAGAAGAAATAAAATAAGGACAACATTGCAAGAATATGGTTTTAAGACTGAAAAATCTATTCCTATAAAGAAAACAAAAAGATATAGAAGACATTACAAATTAATTTTGCTGTCTGATACAGAAAAGCAGCAAAGAATAACTGATAAATATTCTCAACTTCTAATAAATAATTTTGGTATTCCTAAAACAAGTAATGAAAGTCTGTGTAAAAATGATAATATTAATTCATACTTATATAATTTAACAACGAATGTTCCTTATGATTATATAAGAGGTGATGAAATTTTTTACATAGGTGATTTAGTACCAAAGTCTTTGGATGAAAAATATAAATTTAAAGATTGGTCAAACATACCAGGCCGTCCAGTGAGTCCTAAGCTTGAAAAATTAAAGCATAGCTTCAAAGGCACACAGTGTTCCCAGGAAGAATTAAACAACATATTAAGTGGTCCTATTGATATTGCACAAGATATTATAAGGAGGAAAAATACAAGTGATAGCTCAATTACTATAAGGGCTGAAGATAGTTCTTTTACAGAAACTAAAGTCAGTCGAGAAAGCCCCACAGAATTTAAGCTAAAACACGGCGCTACTGGAATTTTTTCTGAAATTAAATCAGTTGAAGATAATTTAATTAGTAAATCATTTAATATATTAAGCTTCAATGACATACAAACTATGTCTCTACCAATAAACAGAAGCTGTTCTCCTGACTTATTTGACGATGAAGTGACTATAATAATGGATAGTCCTAAAGACAAAACATTACACAAACAAGAGGGACTTACTGAGAAGACAATGACGGTAAAAAAACAAAATGATTTCATGGAATTAACTAATTGTATTGGTAATTATAGTGATTCTAAATACATTGCATGTTTCTCCCAAGGTATCAACAAGACTAGGTCAACGTCAAATGACTTTATGGACCTGACTGAATGTATACCTGCATGTTCACAAAAATCGTCGGTTGTTTTACAAAGTACAAGCAGTAATGAAAGGGTTAATAAAAATGGTGGTATAACTCAAAAGAATAACCAAATTGAAGTTGTAGATTTAAATCAACCTCCAAATATTACGAACAATATCAAAACAAGTATTGGTAGTAATGAAAAATTATTAAATGACACTATAATAATGATTGACGAAGGCAGCAATATCAACACTGGCAATAAACATAATGTTGCGAATTCGTCTTCCAAAAATTGTTTTGTCATCGATTTAGAAGAAAATAAAGCTAAAAATTCGAGAATAGATAAATCAACGCCTAAGCAAACTGGCTTTATTGTTGATTTAGGTCAAAGTCCGGAGTTGAACAATCCAGATAATGTTTCACATAAAATAACTCCTAATCAGTACAATATGAATAGCGAAGAGAATACTGTATCAGCAAAAGATTATGAATATTTAGACACAGTGGACTTGACACAACCATCTAATATTCAAGATTGTTTATCAACTACAAACATTCAATCTGTCGAATCCATTGTTACTTACGAAATTCATACAGAATTTGTTAATGCTATAGACCATTCTGAATATCCTAATCACAATAAAAGTAAAAGTGCAATTGAAAGTGGAAATTATAATGGACAGAGATCTGGAAAGTGTAATAATCTTCAAGAAATGGATCTTACACAATCTTCTAATTCTGAAGACTGTTTACAAGAGGTTCTACAGCATACTTCAGTTACTGTTCGATCTTTAGACGATACAATTACACTCGGCAATGAAGATTTTAATTCTATTATTTTAGTCAATAATGAGTTGAAAAGAAATGATTACAGCTCTAGACAGGACAAATGTTATAGTAACAATTCAATTTTCTCTGAATCAATTCAAAAAGCCAAAAAAGATTATATTCCAACAATGTTTGTTGATATTGATAATGATGACGAATTTGATAATTTAATAGAAAATATATCTAATAGTAAACAAACTAATACTAAATTATGCGAAATGAAATATCAAAGCGATTGTAACTCTTTTAATTCATATGAGCGTAAGAATCAGGAATTAGATTCAACAGAGCATTATGATTATTCTAGTAATAAATTATCTGGTCAAAAGCATGTATCTGATAAATCAGGAAATAATGCTCTTGACGAATGCGAAATTAATGATAATTCTTGCGTTATAGAAATTGAGGAAAAGTGTAATGAAATTATTAATAACACAAAAAAATGTGACGAAAAATCACATACATATGAAAATTTTGCTAATAAAATTTTGGAGACTAATACTAATGAAAAAAAAGGCATAGAAATTGACAAAAATGAGAAGTGTTATAATAAACACAGACATATTTTCGAAACCATAGAATGTGAAAGTAAAAGTGAAAATATTCAAATTGAAAATTCATTTCATGAAAGTGATTATGACATTCATCATACCGACATTGATTTAACCGAAAAATCAGATAGTTCGGAAGATAAATTTTGTAGTACAAATGTTATCGAAGTGCCTGGTGAATTAGGTAAAAGAAATAATATGTCTGTCGATTATGATGAAGTTTGGGATAAAGCTAACATTACTAGAGGCTGTGAAACAACTTCTTCATTTGACATCAATAAAGGCGAAACTCTACAAAGCGGCTCCCAAAACGCAAGAGTGTTTGGTTCTAGTCAACATTCTGAAGTATTTGAACTATCAGACAATGAATTTAACTATTCTGTCAACCAGCACTTCCAAGACAATGAATCGTCGAAAGAAACCAAATTTGATATCGGAGGAATGTCGGTCATTGACGAATTTTTGAATCGGAATAGTCTCCCTAAGAGAAACACGTTACGGTGCAGTTGTAATGCGAATTCTGAATCTAATACAAATGAAAATAAAGCGGAAAGTTGTTTACCAGTGGTAAGAAATAACGAAAATATTGCAAGTAAAGAATCCAAATCATGTGAAGAAATTAAATTTGTCAAGATCTCAACTCCACTAAGATCTAGTACTGTTGATAATATATTTATCGCAAAAACTCCAAAACACGATGATTACTTAATAAAAACCGATCAAGTAACACCTATGCCTAATTATGAAAATATGACTAGTCCGGAGCGAAATGAAGAGTTGGATAAATTTGGTATCAAACCATTGAAAAGGAAACGAGGTAAGTGTATCTACAGTGATTATAAGTATTATAAATTTATCACAAGTCTGAGATTGATTTTAATTAGGCCATATTTATTGGTGAAAATATTTTATTTGGATTTTTGGAGGGGTTTGACTGTTTATAAAATGTACTTTTATAGAAAAGTGACCAATACATTGCCTTTTATTAATATTCTGCAAATAATATAAGCAAGACATAATTTATCTGTACTGTTATTTCAATGAATATTTTCAGTAGAATCATTAATTAATAATTACTGAAACATTTCAATTATTTTCAAGTAAAAAGTATAAGAAAAAGTATCGTTTGAAAACGTCTTACTAATTAATTTATATATTTAATTACAGCAATCAAAATATTAACTCACATATACAACCAAACACATCCAATAATGGAAGTAATATCCAACGATGAGTGCTCATCGCCATCAAAAATAAGAAGAAAAAATAACGGCGAATCGTTTCCTAGAAGGGCAATAGCTTCGCAAATTGATGCCATAGTGGCGAGTCACTCTGCAAAGACTTCTAATGATACATTACAGATTTTAGAATCAAATTTGTCTCAGAAATCGTTAAAACCACGATACGAGTTGTATAAAGAGTCGCAGAAATCTCCAAATAAGAACTCAAGTAAAGAAAACATATTATACGAAGAAACAACATTAATTCCAGATATAAGAGATATTGAATGCTCCCCAGATGACTGGGTTTTTCAAAAGAGGGAGAAAGCCAAGGTAGATTTAATAACGATATTTTAAAGCTATTATTACCATTTTTAATATTCAAATGCAAATGTTGTTGAATGTACACATGATTAGATTACAAATAAAGAGATGCAGTTGGATTTTCTGGATGTGAGCACATTTTTATTTTATTTTACAAGAATGCAAGCCAACTTTTGTTCGTGGTGCACCTTGTTGAATAACGGACGAGATTGGCGAACGATCCTTTCGATGGGAGATCGCTGCACCATGTAGTTTTATCCAGACCGTTCTTGTGTGGTGATGGGGTTTTTTACCTTCCAGGTGCATTCCTGTAGAGTACCGCTCCATATAGCCTTCCATAACTACGTATCGAGTCGAAATGCGCTCCGCGAGGCTATCCTGAAGTACGAACCAATAAATATTGATGACATTCACAAGGGGTTGGTTGCCGTCGGCTATAGGTATAATCCCAAGGTAAATAAAATTTTACCACTTAAGTTTTTAAAATTTTATCTTACAAAAATGTATGTTTTAAATAGTTTTGTCTTTACGGCGTATTACAGAGTAATCTAATGAGAAATTTCATTAATACACGTTATCAAAATAAGTGACGACATTAAGGCTGTCCAGGCTGATTAAATGTAAATCGGTAGCCATCACACTCATTTGATAACAACATAGAAAACGAACAGATGCGCTGTATTTGTTTTTCAGAGCAACTGATAATTAATTTCTAATACACACAATTAGAGGCACGTGCAAGAATTGAACTTCGACCGCCGGTCCATTTGTGGTCATATTATTTTAGCTTTTACGCTGACTACCATTTTCTCTAGTTATACTATTTTTTTTTCTTAAGTTGACCTGTCTGTTTTTCCACCTTTGCTAAATCTTTCTCAGTGAAAGCTGTTTATCTGTGGAATTGTTTATCGTTATCTATTCGATGTGCACAATTAAATAATTAAAACTTACTTTGTTTCTAGGACATATAAGACCACCTCACTATATTTCCTATTTATACTTAATCGCTTTACATTTATAACTAGTTATTTCCAAGAGACTGTGTTTTATTATAAGCATTATTTTCGTATTTATCTATACCATACTCGCACACTCCTATCTTTGTATTTTTTTTTAATCCTCTAATCTCAACTTGCCTGGAATTAATCGCTTCTAAACGATAACGCCACCTGTTATACCTGTTTTTTTTTTACTTAATCCTTGACAATACCTGCACTAATTACGGGATTATTTTGACAAGGTAGTATAATCATTATTTTGAGTGGATACAAGCTGCGGTACTTTTTATCTATAAGCATTCCCTTTTAGCACATAATTTGATACATTTAGTTTGAAGAGTAACCGCCAGAGGGAGTCTAAGCTAATAACATTACTAACGTAGCTCATTACTATAATCGATTAAAAATTGTGAAGGGTCTTTAAAAATTATCAATTAGATTCAAATGTTGTATCCGTTTCAATTTGTTACAGGATCTATTGAAATTTATGGACAGAAAATGTATTACTGTAAAAACAGCAGACAATTCAAGAAGGAACAAAAATCTATAATTTAATATTTTGAAAGGAGTATTATTTGGCTCCACATTTACCAAAATAGATCTTTTTTTTCACTACTAGCATTATTAACGTCGTTAAATCAAGTTGTTCATGTCAATGAATAAAACATACTAAATAATATAAAAAAAAAACGTTTTATTAACATTATAAACATAATGATATCATTTATAATTCATACATGTTTATTAATTATAAAGATTTTACCTGAAATTATTTAATTCTTATAACAGACCATTATGTAGTAAGTTTTAAATAATTTAACTTGTATATTACATCTATTACTAACTTGAACACAGTTATAAAAGTAGATCTATGTTTTACAGTCTTAATATTCCCAATAAAAATAGCCAAATTTTGAAACTTAAGATGTTAGCTAAAACGAAGTTTGAAACAACAACAAACTGATAAATTTGTAAGTGTGTAATTTGTGAAATATAGCTTGATATCTGTATATTTTTAATTTTTCTGCTATTTTTAAATACATATAGGATAATATTAAATCAATTTAAATATTAAAGTTCAAATTAGGACATATTTTTTGCTGATATTCATCATAAGGTTATGGCCGTATTGGTATGGCTTAGAATATCCCCCATGCTGGCAGAACAGGGTGTCGTAAGAGGCGACTGAAGCCAGCCTGCTTGGTGGTAGGGCTTTGCGTAAAGATTATATTATCAATATTATTATTAAATCATTAATTATTACTGATATTATTATCTTTCCGTGAAGCCTGCTTGGTTAGCTACCACCCTCCTGATTGAGTCAGCCGCCAACCGACTCGTCATGTTCTGGGGTTAGAGAGCCAGTATTTTCTTTCTTACCTTCTCATTTCCTGGCCGACCACGAATAAGTGATACATTCAGTCCATAGGCGACGGTGACCACTTACCATCAGGTGGCTCGTCCGCTCATTTATCGGCATTAACATAAAAAAGAGTGAACGATAATATCTTATATAGGTGGCAGTAAAAAAGAAAATTATGTAATTATATTATATTCATAACGTAAGAGAAGTATTGTATATTAAAAACTCACAGATATTATCACCCACACATCATTGTGTATGTACATTTACAGACTCTAAATATAAGTGTTATACATAGCAATATTATATATACTGTGTCAACTGCGAGCAACATATGCAGATATATTATACAAATTCCTGTATTGTCATTTCTTTAACAAACCAGCCTGCTGTATGACCTGCCTTGTCGCATTGTTGATGTGTCGGAATCTGTCGGGGCCCAGCTGTATACCACCATACCTGGTTATCAACAATAAAAGAAAATTTAATTAATTAATAATTACACATTTACTATTAATCTAATCCCACAAAGCGGGGGTCTTTAGGAAACCGTCGCGGGTGAAACACACATGTCATCATAAAACAAGAAGCGGTGTAAAACATTTTTCTGCTGTTTCCAAACGCTGGCTACCTCTATTACAATAACACTTCTGATCTGGTCGACCGAATCGGGATCGAACAGTTAATACGATAATAGGCACTCCAAGTTTTCTTTTAAATTAGAATGGTCGAATAACATGGCCCAACGAAGTTGATTAATGATCTGAAGAAAACAGCCGGGAGCCGTTAAATCCAAACGGTCCAGGAATGGTTGGAGTGACTTCTATTTACTTATCATAAGTCAATGCTTGACAGTAATCCCTGCTGATGGTAGTAATGATGTAGGCTTAGATGGTAAAAAGCACTAGCCTATTCGCTCTTGCCTTGAAGTTATTGATAGGGTAATAGAATGGGAACATCGATACGGGCATGTCATTCCACGCCTTCCTTGTACGCATTATAAACCACGAAGCATAACACGTCGTCCAATAGGCCTATACGTCATTTAACAGAGGACTTTAAAGGCTGATAGATAGAAGGCTGTTGTTGGTCTAACTTCAATCTATTGTATATCCATTTTAATGCAAGGTCTCGTACGTTTAAGTACATTTCTTAGCTGAATCCTGAAAGGTATTCATGCATGCTTCGAGCGTTTCCATTGGCGGAGGGCGTCCAATCCAATATACTCGTAGACATCCCATGACTTGATGTCTGATATCTAATCCAAGTAGGAACAGGCTCGTGTGTAAATAAAGTGACTCACCATCGAGACACAACAACAAGCGTGTTCTTCTGATCGAGTATTTGCAGTAGATGCAGCATCCTACCACCAGCGTGGGTCTCGCCGTCGTCGTCGCAGTCCTGTAGAACGGCTGTACCTTTATCTGACTTCCTCTCTATCCGATACGCATACATGTTGTGCGTTGCGTTTAGTATCTTCTTGTTTTGCTTTAGCTTTGCTAGAACGGCGCTGTAATGGAAGATGAGGCTTGAACTGCTCGGAATTTTCCCAATCGGACAATTCGTATTTAAGCTTAAACATTTGTATTTCTCTTACATCAACCACAAGTTTCGTGGATATTTGTTCTTGATTTATATTGCGACTAACCCAGTGGCATCTTAAGCATACTCTAGTTTTCTACCCTCTGAAATTATATTTTAACATAAAGGATATATGGGATGGACCCTTTCAATAATGTATGTATAAGGTAACAACGAGTTGATAACTCAGGGTGACTAGCTTCAGTGAAGTTCTTCTAATAAAAGTGTAACATAAAATTACCTTTAAACTCATGTCTTATAAGCTTTAAGCCCTTAAATGTTTCCTTAGTTTCACTGAAAGTTTATAATTTGTAAGATAAATTATTTTTACGAGAATAAAAGAAGCTGTGCGGCGAAATCTATAATAAAAAAGGAGAGAAAGAGAGAGTTGATCCTATTGTCCTAATGCAACATACTGTGTCCCTAAACAAAGAGAAACCTTCCTGGGGTTGCTAATTTGTGATCTTCATAAAATACAGTATTGTGTTTGAATATATTAATATTCAGGTATTCCATTCCCAATTTGACTTACTTAACTTCTTCTAGACTATGAACTTGGGCAGCATGACCCTGGAAGGAACTTTTTCTATCAACTATTACTTCACCATGTATTATCATTGGACAATTTTCCAGCTGGAAGACAAAATAAACCATATTATACTAAAATTAAAGTAAGAAAATTTCAATTTCCTTTGCATGTGAATAATGTAAAAAGAATACCTGTAACATATCTAGTGTTTCTTGAATAGGAACAACTTCCGTTTTCTTTTTAACCTTAGGTGGTTTAATTGAAAGTAATGTTTCTCTTATTTTCTCTACACATTGATATATAACAGATTCCCCAATATTTTCTCTGCAAGTAATAAACAGGCAGTGTTTGAAAGAAACATACTGAGTGCCAACTAGCAAGATTGTCATTCAAGTGATAACATAAGTTGAACTCAAACAAAATCTATGAGTTACACATTACACATTTTATTTGTTAAGGAATTCATAATTATTGCAAATTTAAAAGTAGGGCTAATTTTAGCTTATGTTTTTAACATTAAAGGCTTCATGAATTACTTATGTACGCAAAAAAAAACAGTTTTCTAATATATATTTAGCTTTACCCAACATTTTTTACATTATTTATTATTATTATTATTTATTAATATGTTATATTTGTGTTGGTAATAGTTGGCATATAAGTTATAATTAATATATGATGGTGTAATGATTGTCACCAACTTGGTATTGGTTAGCAAGATGCAAGAATTGACATATAACATGTGATGCAGCATTACAATTGAAACATTTTACAAATACCAGAGGTGTTAAAACTCCAGGTTGAAACAAAGTTTCATTTGGAAATAACAAAAAACATTTTCAATTTAAGATATGAAAAAATTATGGCAATGAAGCCATCCTAGAAACAATTAACAAAACTTAGTCTGTGAACTCTATTACGTCTAATTAAATTTTAGTTTCAGTTGTAGGTGTGTAAACTCATTCAATTATTCAAAAATGGTACATGTAGTGTATATCGATAATAATGTGGTCAGGTTGATTATCTATATGAGACTTGATAGAAGTAAAAATAAATGTGTTTGTTTCCGTAATTAAATATTGTTTTAATTAAAATGCAAAGATATTATAGTACATTGCTGAAAGTAGGGAGAAGTTGTCATTAGTATCAAAATCCAATCACTTCCCCCATATCTCCCCCTCGCTAATGTATTCAAATTTTAACCAACATTTAGTCTATTTGTAAATAAATGATAACTTACAAATAAACTTCATCTAATGCTCTGTGTAAGGTTTCTTTCATTTTTCTATCCATCCAGGGTGCCGAGATTTCAAATTTGGGCGGCTCATGGGTTGGATAATCATGAGGCATTGTCACTGATAATAATACTTCATTGTTATTTTCTTTTATTCTGATACTATAGGATCTGGATGCCTCGCTGTCTGTTATAAAGTCATCCTCGTAAATTGAAGACAAGGCTTCTACTTCATCTATCTGTAAATAAGAAATAGCTTTCCACCGTATGATCATATATAGACGAAATCATTACTTGTTACATTGCTACTGGTGGGATCCGAGTTTCTCATGAAACAATTGTCAAAAATTGTTACGATCACTATGTCAACTAAATATAGATGATATTAATGCTAAAAGCAGTGTGTTATATGCAAACTGTTAAGGAATTACGTGGATTTCCTTTGAACTACACGCTTGTAAAATTACTGATCATCATCACAAGTGTCTTTCCAAATACTGCTTCAAATTACTGTTAGTTTAATCGTGGTACCAAGATCCTACACTGGCCAACATAATTAATTACTTACTTGCTTGGTTAAATTATCTGTATCCATTGGAATTATATGTATAACGTTAACAGTTCATTAAATAGTTTGATATAAATATTTTTTCTTTGTGCTTTACCGTGTTGTATTTTTAATAATAATGTTTTGTATTTTTATTGGAGTTAATAAATCAAATCAATTGTATTTTTATTTAAATAACACTTTGTGACGTCAGTGTCACAATTATACGTCAGTGAATGTAAATGTGATGTCGATGTCATTGTCTACAACCAGTAATATGTCATATTTATATATTGTTTAATTTACCTCGTTGCCTCAGCTATTATCTTTATGGCCAGTGTCAAGTTCAGGATAAAAGATAAATTATTATTAAATATCACTCCTAAGTTATTCGTTGTATCAGATTACGTCATAGGAATGTCATCGTACGGAACGGAAGTTTATGATGGAAGATATATATGATTACATTGGTACCGCTTCCAATTATTAGAGCATGTGATTTAGCAGGATCCGCCTTAATGTAATTTATGTTCAAAGTATTTGTGTAATTTTATAACCAGTTCGAGTGAGCGTCTAAGCACTGTTTTCGCCATGTTAGCATAGACTTATTATAATGCGTATGGACTGGGTCAAGGAATTGAAGAAACAATGTAGGACCAACTCATTAGTTCGAAAAGGTTAAAGTAGGACCAACGTGAAACGTTTTGCGATATGTATAAAAAATATTATGTATTAATTGATGTATTGTATTTATATTATATCGCATTTTAAATAAATATTATAATTTACAATTTTGTCAATTGACTAATCGGCCAAGTCCACTAGTCAATCTGCATGTTTTTAATTTTGCCTATCATTACATTACAACTTACGTACAAAAATGTAGTTCGTTGGTCTATGGTAGTTCATAAGTATTTTAAGAGACAGCGTTAATTTTTTGGTAGTTAAACAGTGTCATTTTTTGTTCAAACGGTTTTATCTATTTATTTATATCAAAGCATGTATATACGATCCCAAATTATTGGGAAGTAGAATCTGTATCAACATGCATAATCAAAGTCT
>DWPT01004244.1:0-13465 GCA_018251895.1 Agathymus mariae mariae
ACTAGTTTTATTTTTTTTATACCCGAAATATGCAGCAAGTTGTAGGGTGCCTAATACTTTTGGCCAAGGCTGTATAATATAAGTCAGTATTTTGTAATTATTAACTGAATACGTATAATTGTTATCTTGTAATCAGTGCACTAGAGTTTCAATTCAGGGCACGGAGCTAGCCTCAAATATTCATGAAGCGGCTGATTAATGTGGCAAATGTTAAAATCAAAATTGTTTATTTTCTAAAAAGTTGACAACCCTACATAACATTGCAAATATGTCACCGACGTCAATCGTCCATTATACTTTCAAAATTAAGTGTATTTTTGTATTGGCTGTCGAATTAATTTTATAAGCTGTATATAACCAAACTGGACAACTAACAAATTGAATAGAAGCTAAGGCCGTTTTCATTTTCAAATATTCCGTAAAAAAATCGTAATTTTTAACGCACTCAATATCACACTTGCAAGCCCAAAAAGTTGACATTACAAATCTCAGCACTAAAGAAAGTTAAAACACATAACTATAAAATTATACTGAGCATAACGGAGATAGGGTACAATATGAAGGTGAACTCAACCTCAAAAGAAGAGTTACAAAGAGATGTCACCCCTAAGACCGTCGGAACTACAAAGGATGTCTCCGGTCTTGAAACAAAATGATGCGTGGCTGCGTACACCTCGCATCTCCACTTATCGTGCACTTGTTGAAAGCATGAGCGAGAGGTTGCACGCGATTCGCGGACCGCAATTATGCGGACGCGACAACGCCGCGGGGATGCGGACGCGTCTGCATAGCTAAACTTAGGACGCTACGTGGAATCATGCATGCAACGCATAATCGCACGCATAGCCGAAAATAATCGAAACATCTACAAATCTACATTCGCCTGAGTTGCATGATACGCAGAAGTAATGTTTATTATATACGATATAGATGCACGATACGGTCGTGATCGAACACCGTTAGCAAGAAGCACGCAGCCTACGTAATAAATAGCATAGTTACCAAGGCATTCGTCGCATGTCGTGTGAAGTTCAAAGTACTCATGTTCGCCTGGTCGTTGCTATATTTCCAATTTCTTTTTATTTATAACCTTATATATAGGTCGTAATAGCTACCAAACAAATAATGAAGTAAATCGGTTGACAAATAAATCAATTTATTTATACGCATTTATCAGTCCGAGTTACAAGTCGTCGATATAATTTTAATGATGTATTGTTATAATTCTTTAACTTAAACATCGATAAAATTGGAAACCGTTAGTGCCAGAACTTAATGAGCGCTTCCATGCTACAGAAGGCAAGTTTAATAATCGCCTTGTTAGTTAGTATCTGATAGCATCTGTTGAGACATATCTGAAGCCGTTGGACAGTATTAGAACTTCCGACACATACGTTCTTTCTTATAAAAGTCATACACTTTTTACCTGGTTAGCTATGGGCCTACTCTTAATACATAGTAAACTGTTTTAAGGTGTCAATAACAATAATGCTGGGTAGCCAATTAAGAAGCGGGGTGATTTATACCCATTATATTTATTTATTTGAACTTGCACCATACATACAGTAAAGTTACAAGACGGACTTAATGCTAAAAGCATTCTCTGTTAGTAACCTTCGGAAAGTACGGAATAAAAATTAATGGTGGTAAATTAGGATTTTGATATAAATAACAATAATATATAATACAAACATATAATATGAATACTATAAATAACTATTATTATTTTATATATAACTATAAATATAGTTATATAAAATAAGGGATATGATGATTACTACTCATACATATGCCTACTTTGAGAAATGGATCTGAAGTCTCTTTTTGAAAGTAGTTCTGCTAACTGGTTTACGAAGATCATCAGGGAGAGTATTCCAAAGCGGAGCAGCTTGAACAGCAAATGAGTTCGACAGGAAACCAGAATGGTGAAGTGGTATAGAGTGAGTCAGCGTCGCAAAAGAGCAAAGCTGCCGCTCATGGGTATCGCTAAGAAATTGGAATCTTTGTTTCAAATAATCTAGAGAAAGATCATTATATAAAATGGAATAAAGAGTCGAAAGTATTCTGGAAAGCCATTTAAGCTGCAGGCGATATGATGAAACATGATCGTATTTCCGAAGACAGAAAATGAATCAGATACAATTCTTATAAAGACGATCCAGTTTATTTAGGAGATCTTCATTAACATTTGTTATACACGCATCAGCACAATCGATTATAGGGAAAATAAGAGCTCGCACGAAAATTATTTTAATCTAAATAAGCAGAAAGTTTCTAAATCAATTTAGGGCACAGAGGTTAGCTGTGACAGATCGACATGTTTCACGGATGTGAGAAATCCAACTCAAATAATTATCCAAGTAACGGCCTAGAGATTTTGCTGTCGTAGAAAACGCAACAACAGTGCCTTCGAACTTGATCGGAATTACCGAACTTAAGTCCATTTTGATAATTTGGGGTCTACTCCCTATAATTATAGATTGACACTTACTGGGATTTACTTTTATTCCAAATTTTTGCGACCAAGCAGAAATCCTCATTAGGTAATTATTAAATTTATTTGTTCTGCTTCAGCTTGTGCATAAATTTGTAAGTCGTCAGCATAAAAGTGATAAGGGCAACTAAGCGAAGAATACAATGAATTAATGAAGATGGAAAATAAGAGTGGAGACAATATCCCACCCTGTGGTACGCTAGACGAAAGCGTAACATCAGTCAGAGATGTTATGACCTAACTTCACTGCTTGTTGACGATCATACAGATAAGAGGAAAACCATTTGAGGGTAGAGCGAGAAAAATTAAGTTGATGAAGTAAAGCAATGAGTAATCATGATGTACTATATTAAATGCATTTGTGAAATCAATGAGAACAAGGACCGTGACCATCCTATGCTCCATATCTTCCCTTATATCTTCAGTTACTTTAAGAAAAGCAGTGGTGGTACAATGGCCTGGACGAAAATCTGATTCAAATTGCGTCAAACAATTACTTTTGTGCACAAATTGTGATAATTGCTTGTGCACGATAACTTCAAGTACTTTAGACAGAAATAGTAAGATAGAAATTGGTCTAAAATTTATAAGTTCACAAGGGGTGGCAACATTCGGAAAAGGAATTACAAAAGCATTTAAAGCATTTTACAAAAAAATTTAAAGTTTCATCAGGTGAAGTAGTAGAAAAGGAAAAGATAGGATATATATGTTTAGCCATAGAAGCTATTTCATTAATTGTAATTGATTTAGTAATAGGACAAAGTGAAGAAACAATATACCTATATGTGCATGGGTGATGACATTAAAAAGAATAATGGCAAAGAAAACTGGGTGGAAGGTGAAGTAAAGTATCACAACATGGACGTATTCGTCCAGGATGATATTGTCTCTGAAATTAATAAATATATTACAGTACTAAATATGATACCATGGCTCAATTTCAAAGAGTCACTTTGCTAAAAACTTTCTGTACTATGTGATATTCTTGCCAATTAAAACATCTCGACATTTACCCAGAATCCATGCACCGGCTCCGCGATCGAGCCAAATCAAATTAAAATAAAACTTTCTTATAACCAACTAGAATAAAACTCTGTCAGACAGCACTAAAATATATAGTAGTCGGGTTTTAAAGTCGCTACATTGTTATTCTCTACAGTGAAGTTGTAAACACCTAAAAAATACTACTGTTTGTTTTGTAAACTCGCAAACAAAAGTTATTCCAGTAAAAGTGGACAAGGAACCGAGCCGATCGCAAATGAATTCAATTCATCACCCGGTCACGGATGATCAAGTGCGTTTTTGTTCACATATTTCCATGCAATAATTTCAATTGCAATAGCACGTGTGCGTTACGTTTCTGGTGCGCTTTTCCTTTTGGCATTAGGAAGGGGAATGTGCCGAGCCCAGCTATGTGCATTCATCGTTGTTTATATGTATGCGCCGTACCAGAAGATAAGGTTCGATAGTCTGAGATCTATTTGTATGCGTCGACTGTAGAATATTGTGGAA
Source organism: Agathymus mariae mariae (assembly GCA_018251895.1). Taxonomy (NCBI): domain Eukaryota; kingdom Metazoa; phylum Arthropoda; class Insecta; order Lepidoptera; family Hesperiidae; genus Agathymus; species Agathymus mariae. Next base: position 4,007 of record DWPT01004244.1, read on the forward strand.
CAATTCACATTTTCCGTACACTTCAATGCGATGCAAACGATGTATGGTTCCTTGTGCGCTCGAATGAATATTACAGAATGTCCACCAATTTCATTTTCTTTTACATAAAATAAGTTAATGCTTGACAACAATCCCACCTGATGTTAAGTGGTGACGAAGTCTAAGACGTTGAACGCACTAACTCACTCTCCTCTTGAAGACATCGTACGTAGTCGAGAACACCGACGCGGGCAAGTTAGGTTTGTCTGAACAGTTAAATTCAAGCACCGAGACGGGGCGACTGCGAATAGCCTACGCAGTTTGCGCTTTCAAAAACATAGACACGTCAAACGGTTGCTATATGGTAAAATACAACGCAAGCAAGGGTCTTCGTATTATACGGAAGGACCGCCTCTGCCAAAAAACTGAAGACAACATTTTGTCTCTGCCCGTAACCGTCTTGTTGACTCGTTACATTCGAAATCCTAAAGCGTCAAAAGATAAATGTACAGTCTACCTGCCTACGTATAAAAGCCCCCATTGGCAAATTGCACTGTGTGACCTTAGAGACTTGCTACGCTAATAAGTCCAAAGGGACGAGGCTATCTCGAACAACTAATCTATTAAAGCAAATACAAGCATTTTGATAACAAAACATGTAAATTATGAAAACCTCGAGAAGCTTCATTATTAATTAGCATTCATTAAATAATTTCAAGTTTCCAACGGCCAACACAACTCTCTCGAACTTCTTATGAATTTAATGAATTACGCTGTACAAGGAAGACAGTTTAGGACCTACTAATAAATTATATTGTATACTTCTTTAAATTATATGTAGTTAAGTTTTTTTATCCATATAAAGGAACAACATGTTTTAGGGTATTGTAACATAATTGTATCACAGGGAAGTCACATGGCACATTCACAAGTTGTATCATGAATCAACATTTGTGTTTATCACGAGAAATGAATAATATATATCCCGCGGAACAGGGAATGTATGCTTGGATTGGTCACCTGGATTCAGTTCCATCGATTTATAAATCTCCGATAAGCGACCCGTAAAAGCATAAAATAAAACGCCTAAGTAAAATGTAGAGTAAAAATATTTCGGGTGTGGATTAATTGTAAACATGAGGTTTATTTCGGACAGACGAAAGCAGGTTGGTACCAGCAATTTATGAATAGACTAAGAAACCTATGTACTGCAGCTCAACTGTATTCCGAAGCTAAACTTTGGGACTAGTCCAATTAAATTATATTTCTCCCTGGTGTAGGCTACAGAAAAGTAAGCGTATTCATAACAGTTTTGACAATACTCAACCCAGTGTAATGTAAGTGAAGTGTATAATGTATGAAAACAATGACGGAAGTACGGGCAAACATGTCGGCTGGTCGTCAGAACAAATATTTACACAATACTATCAACAAATTTTCTGTTGGTTGAACACTGTAAGTTTATGATTCCCAGCTTTGTATATGCAGTCGAATCTTTAATCTTCGACGGGTTATCATCGAAAACGTGTAGATATTGCTCGAGTTTTGATTGAAAATTTTCTGCTCGGGCTAACAGAAATATGAGTCTTTGATATTGTCTTCCGAGAGTACGTAACGGTAAATCTTATACTTGTATGAAATTATTTATTCTTTCCTTCTTGCAAATTTTTATCGCCATTATTTTTATATTTATATAAAATGAAAGTTATTCGTTAGGTTCTTTGTTTCTATTTTTACTCACAAAATTTTTATCTCGATTATACCATCCAACAGAAGTGATTAGGGATTTTGAAGTTCCCTCGACTTGCTTCAGCCAGTAACGACCCGTTGCAGGGCGTGGATCTCTCCTCGTTCGGCGCGAATTTGTGGAGTCAATCTAAATGTCTGTAATTGTTATGCCACCCGAAGGCATTGGCTTAAAGTCAGATAACTAGCGATAACCATATTGGCGGATTAACGCACCCTCTGAAAGCTCGCGTACGAAAGCGTTCAAGAAACTGCACTATAGCCGGCACCCGTCCAATCCTGTAGCTTCACGCAAACGATCAGTTAAGGTCAATCCGATAGCTTGTACGCTTTTATCCTCTCCATATGTGGTGGATACTCCAGAAATCTTAATTCTCCATCTTCTTAACTGTCATCCAAGGTTTGTAAGTGACCATAAGTTTCTAAGAGCAATGTAACAATCTCATGTTACAATCCATAACTGCTGATTATCTACGAACAGCCGAAGTATCTTCCACGCATAAGACGCGATGAACCAAAACGATCATTTCTAAACCAAACGTTTATACTTAACGCATCCGCCATACATTGTAAGCACTTTGTCTACACAGCTATCCGGGAACACCGACGTTATGCGGTACACTCCTTCCGCTGAGGCTAGCCACGTGGCACGTGTATTATTCGCGTCTTGCTGAAAATAATACAAAAGGAAGTTTGGGTATTGAGCGGTTGGGAATATAATATCGATTACTGTTGTTAGGGTGTGTCTATGTTGTATGCACGGGTTTTGAGAAAATTGTTTCTCAAATAATTAAAACATTATTCATGCCCGAACAAGATCATCAAAGCAAAATACACTACCATCTTCATATATATGTTATAGTAGCACTGTCATAAAAATTTAGATGGACAGCAAGAGATAATACTATGAATGAATTGTAACTAGGGATGCTATGGATATGAAATTATTTCGGATTATCCGATTGTGTCGGATGATTTCGGTTACTGATATAAGATTACGGATATAAGATATTTAGGAATTAAAAAGAAAATATGTATTATCAACCACTTTGACTTTATTTCTAGGTATTATCTGGTATCATAGAAAAGAAAAATAGGCTTAAAAATTTAATAATAAAAACTGAGTAAAAATGAGAGCGAAAACCGGCATAACGTGTTTTATTTAGATTTTGTCTTTATCCGAAATTTTTCGAAACTTTATCGGATTCTGTTACGATTTCGGATATATTTTTATTTCCGATATACGATAGTTTCAGTTACGGTGCTCTATAACATACCTATGTGTAACATTCCCTTAAAACACGAAAGAAACCAACTTGCACGGCCATTTGTTAAGCAGTTTTCCTTATGTGGCTTTTTTATTGGTGAAAATATTTAACGAAAAAACAAAAGGTCACAATGTTATCGTAATAACTCATTAACAAAAAAAAAAATACTAGTTATCTCATTTTCAGCTTCGCGTTTAAATCATAAATCAACCTTAGTGTTTTAAAATAACAATTTTCTGATAAGTAAATTAAATATGGAAATATTTGTTTCACTACTCCTTCATATTTTATATCTAACGATATACACAATCGTCTTATTATTTTATATTTAAAATTATCGTATTATTTTTAACCTTTTTCTCGTGTTACTATCCTTGCCTTCTAACTGAAGGTTATGTGCAAGAGATCGCTTCCAACATTAAGATCGTCTCCATACATAGTTCCTTTGTCCATATAATAATTTGTTGCAGTATTCTGATTCATGGTACACACTAAAGAGTTATTATATTGTCCGTAATGCTACTCACAATGTCTGAGACGGTTTTCCATCTCGTTAATATCCACTCTTGTATGAGCTGCGGAGTTCCGTATGACGATACGTGTAGATTGAATCGTTCTGTTACGATTATGAAGGTTCACGTTTTTTCAATTCACATAGTTTCAACGACGAAACAGATCTCAATTGAAGCGATGGAACTAAACAGAGTCCATTAACGCCCACCACGGTCTAATTGATTGATCGTACTAACTCCACCAGGGGCACCGCGCATGTTCATTGGCCGCTGTGTTTGTTTTGAAACTATTTGGTATATGTCGCACGGATTATAATATCATTATATAGCGTATGCAAAAGAATCTGATTTATTTATTTAGCTTAGCCTTGCCTGCAAGAATGCCGGCTGCCATTTAGTTAAAGTAGCCTTGTTTACTGTCACTTGGATACCGGCTGCCTAAGAATATTAGAATTTCATTTTGACCAATAACGCTTTACCGAATCGCACCTGAGCAGTCGTGGTGTCAATCACAACCGAATGAATTGTGAGATTCTTACTTGTGCTGTATTAACGCATTTATGAATTTTAATCACAATGATTATCACTTTTGTTTGCAGGCGTAGATGTTAGCTTAGGGCATCAGGACTTTTCTTGAAATTAGATGGTGTTGTAAAAAATTGTGATAAATATCGATATATTTTTCTTATATGTACTTACTCAAATTTTATAAATCAAAGATAAAAAAGATCAATATTGTTCTAAGAAAATAATTTAAAAACAAAACAATATATGGAAAGGACAATGCCAGGTTTTGCCTCATCATTAACAAAAAAAGTATTAAAATAAAAAACTTATGAATATTTATTTATTAAGTAATTGACCGTTATTCTGTAATATTAATCCCGCGTTTAAGAAATTGTAATAAATTTGACTTTAAAATGTCATAAATGTGTCCGCCATGACAAGTCATCTACGTTCCGATTTATCATACACTGTTATTTTTAAAAGTAAAGAAGAAACGTTTCGTTTCAAATAAAAATTAAAACATGTGTTTTAATTTGTATTTTAATTTGTATGTACAAAGGATTATATACCGTGTGTTGTTCTTCCTAAATACTTTATATTTTATCCAAAACACTAACACTACATCGATTTGACCCCATGTATTTACCGTCATCATTTCCCTCATAACGATCGTTATATCCAATAGAAACTAGCCACTTAAAGCCAAAACTTTCTACCGACTCGAGTGCTTAGTTAAACTTGACACATTAGTACTGTTTTTTATAGTTAAAGGGTTGCACGCCACATAAATCCACCGGCAATCCATTACACCGTCATCCGTCTCGTTAGGGAACTAATGACCGATGTGTTGACACTCCAAATGGAGATACACTACTTAACACGTGGCCGTGGATGTAACGATGGTGAATGTGATCGTCTATATTACTGGAGGTATACTGAGAGGAATTGTCTCGCGCCTCACTGGTTTATGGTGGCTTAGCAGGCAGACAAGACATCTTTGAGCGTTGACTAATTTGGACTCGTAGTTGTGCCTGCCCAGCTGTTGAGCGAGGAGTTTCGAACGAGGCGAACATTTATGTAGGTGACAGATAAAGGTTTGCCCCTGGACCGTTAGGAAATCCTACTGGATGTATTTGTATGTGGGTGCATAGCAAATAGGTACCAAAACTTGAGATTCTTTCACCTAATTTCAAAATACCACTGCAAATTTCTCCGTTATTTTTATTTGCTTGTTTTAATTAATCATATCAGAGTACTATAGACATTTAATAAAATACCAGTAATTTTACAAATAAATAACAGCCAAGAGAACTTCAGACCACATTTCGTAAATGACGTAATTGGACTATTTTATAATCGATGTAGATTAAATAAGTTATCAATCAACAATTCATGCCACGGTACTTCGCACACACACTCCACTGATAATTTTCTAGTATTTATTGGTGTTGATTGTTTGGAGGAACATGAAATCGAAATCAAGTCTAAAGTTGATAATATTTCAATAATATCATAAACTTATGGAACTTCTGAAGGCCTCGCATCTTAAATAATGGTGAAGATTAATGACAAAAAAGGTCAAATGCTCATTGTTGCTATAAAAAATAAAGATGATTTACACCGGTCCCACTTCCTAATAGGCATAAAGCTTTAACTTTCCATTTGAAAGCTTCAAATTGCCATAGAACCGATTAAGTCGAGGTGGGTTCCAAAAATACACTTTGACACGTGCGAGTCGGTAGATCACATCTGGCTGCGGTGTGCACCGTGCTTATGTATTCATTAGAGCTGGCTCCGTGTGTTTAAGCCAATAGTTGGTTATAGACTTTCACTGATTAATTGTAAGATATGAAAAAATGGATGATAATTTTAAAATGTTTGTCAATTGTTAATTGCAACAAAGCGGATGTTTTACTGTTAATATGGTTTACTGTTAATTGGTGTAGGGCCACATCACTCGCAACACAGAGAGTATACACGATTGTGTGTGTGTGTGTGTGTGTGTGTGTGTGTGTGTATGTGTGTATGTGTGTATGTGTGTATTTGTAGCAAGTAGGTAAAACAATTTGAGGCTCCTTCACCTTATTATCCCAGAATAATGCTGTATTAGCTTACGAACTACGGTGAAAAGGAACCGTGAAACTCGGCATCGATATTGTACGTTAAGATCTTACGGTACTGTTAGCAGTATGTGCGTTGAACGACATAGCAAAAACTAATTAGATCTAAATAAAAATTTACCCCTGTATTACGATTTATTTATCATGCCAGTGATACATTCTCGCATCGCAAGTGTGCAATTTACTAATTCAGAGAAGGAATAGTGCGTTTAGTAAAAAAATATGTGGTATGTTTATTTTATAACATGTCTCAACTAAATAAAACTGATTTTTGACAATCTTAAGTAAAGTTAGTATACAGTAGCAAATATATGCGTGATATATTTATACTAAACACCATTGCCGCAAATAAATGAAATAATAAATAAGGACAACAATCCTAGGAGAATTTGGCCATGAATTAATAAACTGATATGGTAGCTTCATTTCAAGCCTCACTGGCTAAATAACTGACCACCTAAGTTATGGTAAGTCCGTGTGAAACGATATATACATGGCGGAAATAGTGGAAATAGGCGTGGTGTGGCCGCGACAACGCACCAATCACACCGCGCAATATTCCACTCGCTAAAGAAGTATCCAAATACGGCAGCCACAAGCACTAATCAGCCAACACCGATCTTTTTCGAATCTAGATTAGGACGAGTCTATCCATCGCGGTGTAAGTACAGGTGATAGTGGTTCACAGATACATACATAAAACATTAAGTGGCCGCGCCGCTTGATTGCGCACAACGGGACGCAGGCGCCTTGCCGAATATGGCAGCGGTAATTACGTCGCACTATCTAGCCCAGTTTAACTGCGCTGTTGGCGAGACAAGAGAAGCGTGTTTTGAGGATACGAGTATACGAGATTTCGGCTATGTTGAAATGCCTTTTGCGTTCTCTAGAACTCATGGTCCTGTTTAGAACGAATCAGAAAATAAAGGCAGAAATTGATGTGAATAGTCAGTGCTCAGACTTATTGTTATACAGTAGGACTTATATTATACAGTATTATATAACCTATGTATCGCTTTCAATACTAATCTTAAGAATATGGAAAACGCCTATTTCTTTCTTTTAAATTTTGAAATAATAAATGTTCAGAGTTGAGTTAGGTTCGATTTATTAAAACAAGGGTTGACGTTGTATTGTATAATCGCGACGTGAACTCGAACGGTACCGGTCGTCCAAACAAGGCGTGATTGCCGATTGCAGCGTTCGAAAGCTCCAATCCACAGTGAACACTTTGAACGAGACCGGACATCATTACACGTAATCGTTTTAAAAGAAATTCTATAAGAAAAATTGGACCATAAATGACTCTTCAGAATTGAAAATCTATCGTTTCGACTTTTACCACCTATTAAATATTTGTACCTAATTCGTAGCTAGTGTGTGAAGTAATTAAACTACAATTAGTTTAATTATATTAAATTTAAAATTCAATAACAATTTATTTATACTTCTAATTTCGAAATAGCAGTAATTTAATTGAATGACGCAGGCGCGCATTAGCACTTGAAATTTGATTGTGAAGCGAACAAAGACAATCCTTGCCAAACATAAACTTACATTGGGTGTATAATGGGTGAGTGCAACTGTTTAGTACACTTTTAACAGGGTACAATAAAAATCCAACCACACAACTAAACAACCACTACTGATGTGAACCAGTCCTCAACAATCTCCAATAATGATGACAATATGTAACAAATCATATTCGACGGCGCACGGTGTGAGTTAAAACTCTAAGTAGTTCATGTTTGTTTACAATATAAATTTAATATAACTGGAATACCGATGCACACGTATGATTATTGAGTTTAATGCAAAACAGCACTGACTCACACATTCGTTATATCTCCCTAACATAAGTCTTTAAGCATGCAGCTCTGTTATTCCATAAGAGACGTAGGCCTGCGGTTACGGCAATAACAATGATATAGGCATTAGCCACAACAATGTAATACAGATGTTCGGAACGACGTGATGCGTTCAAGAACCACCGTGAGAGATGTTTTCACCGAGCCAAGAGCGAACAGTCGAAAGTGGACGCGTCAATATTTGCTCACCTCGGACCGGACGCCATAATTAGTTCCCAATAACTCAAAGCGCGCTGCATGCTAGCGAGGGCCGGTGCCATGGCGACGATGTTTATACCCTATGTGATGACGATAAACTACAGTCCTCTCATTAGTTGCACATTTAAATTGGGATTAATCGCGAACATTATATTATACAGATGTTTCGATTACTATAAAAGTTAATTAAATATTTCCGAGGAGATTCGTTCAGATTTCATTCCATTCAAATGTATCTAAGATTCTCACAATTTTACATGGCACTCAAATGCACTTAACTAACGTTGGACGAACACACTTCGATCCAATTTTATACTGTCACTCCTTAAGAGTCTCTTACAAACAAACATTTGCGGTATCAATATTTAATATCTTCATCCTAACGATTGTGTCACATTCGTTCGCCGTAATCTGACATTTTATTACTGATTCGATAGCTCGTATAAGGTCAATGTTGATGAGATCATCGCGTTGTCATCGTTACTGTGACGCGTGAACTGTGCTTCAACTGAACGCGACGCCGTGTGAATGTTACGTTACACATGACTAGTCGACCACAATCTATTTATATATCTATCTTACTATATAACGTTTCAACTATACTTTAGGAATTTGAACAATAACAACAGGTATAATCAACGCCCGTTTTAGAAATCTTTTCAACATAAATTTGAAGTACCCAGTTAAAACTAATGGCGATGTTAACGATTTTTTATTTGAAACAGTTAACTTGAATTATAGCTGTCATTAAAGTCTAAACATTCACTGTTGTGTGGTTTGATTTATTAACATGCGTGTTTGTTACGAATGTTTCGCAACATTCAATTTAAATTAAATTAATCAATCTAAAAACTATTAACAATGGACATTTTAGTATAGATGTTTTAAAAAAATAATGAATTCAATTTACAAATACCGACTGGGCATTATGATCAATATACTCCGCTACAAAATAGGCGTAATAAAAACTTAATATTAACTTTGTTTCGCATAATTTGATATTAATTAATAAACGCATCATTTTTATTTTATTTTAATACTAGAAAGCAGGGTGTCGTAAGAGGCGACAGAAGCCAACCTGCTTGTTGGTAGGGCTTTGCGTAAAGATTATAATCAGATTGGGTCAATCCCGTCATGTTTATAAAAACATACATGTGTAAAAATTTATAAATAAATAAATTATGAGTATTATTATTAAGGCCTTAATATTATTATTGGTATTATTGTCTTTCCGTGAAGCCTGCCTGGCTAGCTACCACCC
>DWPT01004245.1:0-13464 GCA_018251895.1 Agathymus mariae mariae
GGGCCCAAAACTAACTCCTGAAAGTTATGAAGTTTTGAGGCAAGAACTAGTTAATATTATAACGAAAATTCCGGAATGGAAAAGTAATGTCGTACTTCTAGATGGACCTTCTCGGGTTAAAGTAACTGATTCAAATACAGGTAGAATGATATCACCGATGAGTTTAGTGAAAGAAATTGAAATGAAAGCAGATACACTATTAAATCAAGTAACATCTAAAAGAGATCTAGTACAGAAAGTTGGGGCTAGGTGGGATAAGTTCAACATCCAACATAAAGCATTGGCTGATGTTTTACAGTCCGTTCAATCAACACTTAACGATATGGCACAAAAGCCAGTCCCATTGACTGAAGCGACAATACAGGACATGACCGAAAAGTTAGATAGCTTAGATGCAGAGTTGAAGGAAAAACAATCTGTTAGAAAAGAGTTGCGGGAAGAAGGCTTACATTTAATGCGAGAAGATCAGCCAAATATGGGAGCTGTACAAAATGCTCTTTCTGCTGCTGATAACAGTTGGGACCAAGTGGTTAATTGCGTTCGTGACACAAAGAACAAGTATATACTTTTATCGTCTACATTGCAAGAATTAAAGAACTTTTCTGTTGCCTTTGATAGAGAAATGAATAGGGCAGAACAATTATATAACGAGTGCAAAGATGCTCCTAACGACTACGTCCAAACATCCCAATCTTTAGACAAAGCCAAAAAGAGTTACGAAATTTTAAAACGATCTAAGGGATTATTAGATCAGATGGATGTTATCAAGCAGTCGGTCTTAAAACAAGCTTCAACTTTAGGAGGTTTTGACACTACACCTTTAGAGGAATCGTTCTTAAACTCACAAACACACTGGGAAAAAGTCAATGATGCTATAATTAAAAGAATTCAAGACTTAGAATCGCAGCTTATTGTTTGGCGCCAGATCGATGATACTAAGAACCAGGTAGTAACATGGTTGAGTGAGACAGGTCAAAACTTGGCAAATGCTTGTGATAACTTAGAAATAAGATTTGGTCAAAGTCACCTTACAAAATATAAGGAAGAGTTGCCCTTGTATCAAGGTTTGAGAAATAGCATAAAAGCTAAGTGTGAACAAATCATTAATCTAAATAAAAATATTCCAGCGGGACAAGTGACTTCAATTATTGATTACTTAGATAATGAGTTTGAAGCATTGAAATCATTAGCAGAAAATTTGGATACTGCAGTATCTTCGTTAGAAACGAAAGAAAATAAACTTAAGGACAGTATCAAACGTTTGTCAGATAATGTAAGCAAAATTCGTGATGATATAATAAAATGTGATGACATGTCTGGTGACAACGCAAAAATATTAGACCGTCTAAAAAAGTGTCAGTTATGCAAAACTGAATTGCAGAACTTAAGTGACGAGATTGATAATCTTTCACAAAATGTATCTGAAATGAATGCAAACTATCCAGGTTTTTATGAGTCACTTGTGCCAAAAGAATTGAGTACTTTACAAAAGCGATTTGAAAGTGTGTTGGTACATGCCAATAAAACCGAAACTACGCTTTTAACATTCTTGCAGAAACTTTTTACTGATAAGTTAAGTATGTTTAATAGGAATTTAAAAATGTTGGATGATAAAACAAGATGGTGTGTTCCTGATGTGACAAGTGATAAGTACAATTTAGAAGTTAAATGTGCAGCCCTTGTTGATGTTGAAAATGGTATTGCGGACTGTAACCAGAAAATTAAGGAATTAAAAGAAGCATGTGAAATTTTACGTGCTGTTGCTGAACCGGCCTGTGCTCAAGAAGCAGCAGTACAAACAGAAAAAGCTCAAAAAAATTTAGAGGTACTGACAGCAAATTATGACGAGATCAAAAATAGATTGCAAGATAATTTTAAAGCTTGGCAAGATTATGAAACATTATTGGAAAGTGTGTCAGAGTGGTTAAAAGATAAAGAAAATAGAGTAAGACACGAAGCAATTAGCCTTCATGATTTAAAAGAAATTGATGTTAAAATTAAAGAAATTGACAACCTTAATAAAGAAATAAAGGAATACAATAGTGAAATTAAAAGACTTACAGAAATTGGGGATAACATTTTATCCCGCAATCCTGATTCGCGTGTTTTGCAATATATAAACCATCTAGTAACTAGATATCAAACAGTTGAAAAGTTTATGGATAATCATCTTAAGCGGCTTAAAGAATTAAAAGATAATAAAGAAAAATATGATAAGACAATATATGAATTTAAAAATTGGTTACAAGATGCAAATACTAAGATTGCTGACCTAGCAGCAATGAGCAAGCATGCAAAGCCTAATGCAGCTGATTTAGAGCAAGTAAAGAGATTAAATGAGAATAAGGAACTGGGACAACGATTGCTCAATAACGCGGTTGAGTCAGGTGAATCTCTGTTTAGTGGTATAGCTCCTGAAGGTCGCGAACAAATAAGAAATGAACTAAGAACCTTACGGGACTGTTTTGAGAATTCAGTTGATTCGCTAAACAATGTTATAAAAGACATTGAAACAACTATCAATAAAAGGTCATCGTTTGACGATACCTTTAATCAGGTTCAAAAATGGATTTCAGATAAGGAAAAAGAACTTGGTGAGTTTAAATTATGCCCTACTTTACCAGAAAAGAAAGCACAACTTCATTCTAATAAAATCTTATATCAAGAAGTCGAATTACACCAATCTATGTTATCTCAACTTACTGAAAAAATCAAATTAATGCCAGATGAAGAAGCTGAAAAAAGTCTTTCAAAAATAATTGAAAGACATACTAATATGGCCAAAGAACTTGAAAAAAGGATTTCTACATACGAGGCTCATGTAACTGACCATGAAAAATATGTCCAAATGTTTGAAGAGACTCGTGATCGTCTTAATCACATTGTAGCCGAAAATAGTATGTTAAATTATGTCGTAGTCACACAAAAAGATGACGTTGATTCTAAAATTACTGCTATAGAAAAAGTCACCTCAAAAGCAAAAGAGGTCGATACAGCTCTAGCAAAATTGAAAACCCAGCTACACTCAGTGTTGGAAACAACTAGCTCCAACGGACACCCTGTCCTTATTAGTGAGTTTGAACAACTGAAAGGATCTTGGGATCAATTTGCAAAGCAATGTGAGGAACACGATAAAAAACTGAAAGAGACATTAAAACAGTGGAACGAAAGTCAAAAAACACTTGATGAATTAGAGGAATGGCTGAAAGTTAAAGAAAATCAGTTGAGAGATCAAAGCTTAAAGAGTAATCTTGAAGCAAAAGTAGCTCATTTACAAAAAGTAAAAGAAATTCAGACTGAGTTAGCATCCAGAAATGCGGAGTTCACTACATTAGGAGAAACCAAACAAAACGTTTCAAGTGAATCGGAACTAACATCCAAAACATCAAAATTAGCAACGAGATACCATACATTGAATAACCTTGTAAACGAAATTATATCAAAATATGAGGTATTTGTGCAAGAACATCAATCTTTTGAAACTGAGTATAATGGCATGGAAAGTTGGCTCATGGGTATGCTCGGTGAACTGCAGGATTTAAATGAAATTGTTGGTGACTATGCTGTTTTACAAGAGAAGCAAAACAAAGCTAAAGAACTATACGAAACAAGGAATAAGAAAACTCCTGTTTTTGAAGAATTTTTGAGTTTAGGTGAAAAACTATATGCGCATACTAGTCCAGATGGCAGAGAAATTATTCGGCAGAAAATACGCAAAATAAGAACACTATGGGACAGTTTTGGCGATAGTTTCCAAGAAACTGTAAACAAATTAGATCAGTGTTTGTTGCAATTTTCTGATTTTTCGTTAGCTCAGGAACAGCTAACTAAATGGCTTAAAGATGTTGAAAGAGCTATGCAACGACATACAGAGCTGAAAGCTTCCTTGGAAGAGAAAAAAGCACAATTACAGAACCATAAAATAATGCATCAGGAGATAATGACACATCAACAGTTAGTTGAATCCGTATGTGACAAGGCACAACAACTAGTTGACCAAACTCATGATGCTTCATTAAACGTGTACTTACAATCTATCAAGCAGTTATTCCAGAACATCGTTACTAAATCTCAAAATCTTCAAGATAATTTAGAAGATTGCGTTAAACGACATGAAGATCTTGTTCGTTTAATTCAACAATATAAGGAATGGCTTGGATCACAATCTGAAAAGCTTCTAGATATTGAAAATGCAACTGGAGAGAAACCTGAAATCATTAGAAAGTTGCATTCGGCTGTGGCTATGAAAGACATTGAAAAAGTTGGTTCCTGCAAACTAGATGAAATTCGTACAATTTTTGCTGTTGTGAACAAAAGTACTTCGGAAGCTGGCAATATGGCTATCAAGGCTGAAATTGACAATTTACACGACCAATTACGTAATGCGGTAGATAGTATCGCTACGTCTGAACAAAAACTAAACCATACATTAGAAATATGGAATAAATTTGACTCTTCTATTGAGTCTATATCTGAATGGCTAAAAGACATGGAGTCGAAATGTCGCGATCAAACACTATGCTCTAGTTTACAGGAAAAAGAAGCACAATTGCAACGATATGTAAGCCTTCGTAATAATATTCATGCTAAAGAAAAGGATATAGATGCATTTGTGGATGAATCTCATAGCCTTATTCAATTAAGTGGTGTAGAAAGACTTAAGCCTCTTGTAACTCAAGTTAGCAGTCGTTACCAACAGCTACACTTGATTTCTAAAGATATTGTTAACCATTGGTCTGAATTAGTTGCTGACCACAAAAAGTATGTTCAACTTAGAAACGAGTTTGAATCGTGGCTAAAACCTTTAGAAGAACAGTTGTCTCAAATGATAACTAAGGAAGACAAACTCAGCATTGAGAGTAAAGGTAATAAACTGCAAGTATTTTTATTAGAAAGAGATAATGGTGAACACAAAATGGGCATTTTAACAACAGCAGGTGATAAAGTTCTCCCTGAAACAGCTGCAAATGGTAGAGAAAATATTCGAGTAGAAATCAGACTTCTTAGAGAAAGATGGGATAAACTCAATGACAGTATCTTACAACAGCAAAAAGAATACGAGTCTCAGACGCTTCAGTGGTCAAGTTACCAAGATGTCTTACAACAAACTTTGTCGTGGCTTGACGAAAAAGAAAAGATTGTAGAATCCGAAGAAAAAGCTACTCTCAACTCAGCGCAAGAGATAAAATCAAAACTTTTGAAGAACAAGACGTTATTACAAGAAATATATTCACATAAAAGAGTTATTGAAACTGTCACAGAAAAAGCAAAAGCTGTGGCTGCTAGTATGCATTCTGGTAAAGAAGAGAGTGACGAAATGACGTCTACCATACAATCAGTTTGGGTCAGATATAATGCACTTACTAATAGATTATCAGCAATAATAAATAAGCACGAAACTACCTACGAGATATATCAACAGTTTGCCGATCAACAAAAATCTCTTCAGGATTACCAAAAACACTTATGGGATCGTCTTCATCTTCTCTCGGATTTTACAGGCAACAAAGCCGCCTTGCAGGGAAAACTTACAAAGATACAAGAGTTATTAGATGCCTTACCAACAGGGAACAACAAATTGAAGATTTTGGGAGACCTTATTAATAGTCGCGGTTCCAAATTATCACCAAGAGGTAGAGAGGGCATGTCACGAGAATTGGGGCTACTTAAAGCAGACTTAGAAAAATTCACTGCTACTGTACATGATGTGAAGCGTGGTATTGAAGATAAAATTCAGCAGTGGATTGAATTTGACAGTGCCAGTGACAGGCTGCAGCATTGGTTGAGTGACACTGAAATGAGTTTAAAAACTTATACCCCAAAAGCAACTCTGGAAGAAAAGGTGGATCAACTTAATAAATACCAGGTATGTATGCATTTTTAATTTTTTTATTATTATATTGATACTCGTGAGTTTGAATTAATATTCATGAATTTTGAACAGGAGTTATGTAAAGCGATTGATAATCATGAAAACGATTTGACTGCAGTCAAAAACTTGGGCGAAGCATTGGACCAAGTAAGATTTTAAAAAGAAATGAAAAATTCTACTTTACTGGCACTGTAGGGTGTATTCTAATTTTCAGTAGCCAAGCTAATTTCACAAAAAAATAATTTTGTTTGTTGTAATGAACAACTACTGGCATTTATTACGTTACTGTTACTGCTCTAATTATTTCTTCAAAACTGTTTTACTAATGTGTTACAAGCATCAGTTGCGGCATTATGTTGTGAATTATCTTTAGAAAACAAAGGACACAATTCTATAAAAAACTATAACTATCTAAGTGACGATACTAATAGTAGTTGTCGTAGTTTAGTTTTAACTGAATAATAATATATTTTTAGTATTATGCTGATATTTATTTTTTATTCACCAAAACTAAGATAAACTTTTAAGATATAAACAATAAACTAAATATTTTTTTTATTTCAGGCAATTTTGGCTAATCTGAAAAAAACAGAAAATGATGTCGATAAATTAACAGATGAGTTCAATGAACTTATTGAAAACTGCAATGATACTAGAATCACTATGAATTTGCAACAAATGACATCGCGTTTCCAATCAGTGCATTCTACTGCAAAAGAATTAGTAAAAAAATGTCAGCAAGCAGTTAATGATCATAATGCCTATCAAGAGAAATATAATCAATGTACAGAATGGATTAAAACTGCACAACACAAGTTTGACGAATGCCAAAAGGCCCTATCTAATACTCCCGAGGGTATAAATGCCAAACGAGAAAGCCTTAACGATTTACTTTCTCAAAGACGAACCGCTACTCTCCTTGTGAACAATACATTTGAGCTAGGGGAGAAATTGTATCCTTCTACTTCTCCTGAAGGTAAAGAGTTAATCGAACAACAATTGCATGATATACAGCAAGCCCTAGATAACTTGTACGATAACATTACTAAAGCTGAAAGGGATTTGGATTCAGAGCTTAGTAAATGGTCGTCCTTTGAAGATAATCTTAAGACAGTTCAGGAATGGTTATTTTTGGCTGACAAAAATCTCCCAAAAGATATTCAGTTAAGAGCAACACTTGATGAAAAACGTAATCAATTAAACGTTTATAGAAATTACCTTCAAGATGCTATTGCTCATCAGCAAGAAATATCTGATCTGGAAGTTCGATCACAAAGTTTACCTGATGTCAATAAGGACATAGCCAAGGAGATCAGTAAAATCAAACAAAGTCACGATGCAATTCTCTCTCGAGCCAAATCATTCGTTGAACAGTATGAAGCTATTGTTAACAACCATCAACAGTACAGTAAGGCTGTTATGGATCTTCAGGAATGGGTCGAAGCAACTCACAATACAGCTCAATTGTGGGGTGATGTCAATTTAGAAAGAGTAGCTTTGAGTAGTAATTGTGAGAAGCTAAAATCATTGCAGGTGAACTTGCCTGAAGAAAAAAATCGTATTGACAAAATACGTTCTTTGGGTGAAAAGGTACTGCCCGGTACGATAAGTAGTGGGCAGGCTAACATAAGAAATCAAATAGATGCTTCCCATCAAGAATGGGAAGGGTTAGTCTCATTCATCACCAAAACAATTGAGAATTTAGAACATAAAATTCAACAATGGAATGAATATGAGAATATGAAAGATCAATGTTTGGTATGGATTAGAAATACCGACACACAGATACATGCTGTAGATTTAAAAGCAACCTTATCGGAAAAACAACAACAATTTAATAAATTCCAAGAATTACAAGGTGAAGTTCGTGCTAAAGAACTGGAAATTGACAACATAACTGAAAAGGCTCAATCTCTGTACACTGGTATATTAGGCCCTCGTGGTTCTCAAATATCGGAATTAACTGTGAAATATCAGGCTTTATCTCAAAAAGTAAAAGACGTAACCAACAGATGGCAGCAGTATGTAAAGACTCACCAAGAATTCACGAGCAATGTTGCTGAATGCTCCCAGTGGATTGAAGAATTAAGAGATAAATTAGACTTCTGCGCAGACTTGAGTTCCTGCTCTCAGGATGATTTAGAGACGAAATTAGTTCTGATACAAAACTTACTGCTGACTAAAGATGAAGGTTTCACCAAAGTTCAATCTTTGGTTGAGTTGGCACAAAATGTCATGGCCAACACCGCTCCATCAGGTCACGATGCCATTAACAACTCGTTGGTAGCCTTGCAAGAACAGTGGTCTGCATTGTTATCTAGAATGATCGAAACAAAGAATATGTTAGATGACTCGGTGACAAAATGGGCAGGGTTCTTAGAACAAATACAGCTAATAGAAAAAAGTAACACCTGGCTCGAAAATATGTTGGCAGAATTATCTCCATTTGAAACATCCATGTCTGACAAACGAGCTCAACTTGAAAAACTTAAAGAAGTTGAAGAAAAAGCACGTTGTGATCGCATTGACGTGGATACTTTAAAGTCTAAAGCAGCTGAAATGCTTGCAAGTGGTCAACAAAATCAAGTGGCGTCTAAAGCACACGAAACATTAAACAAATTTGATTCGCTCTATGATAAGATCAAAAAACTTTTGGCGGATCGTGAAGAGCAATATAAAGATCATAGGTTATATAAAGAAGCGCATGATGAGTTAATTCAGTGGCTTAGCAGAGCCAGAGAAAAGGTTCCTTCTCTTAAGTCTAAACCATTGAGTGACAAATTAGCTATCGAAAACTCTGTTGCTCCACTTGACGCTCTAATAAATAAACAAGCACAAGGAGAATTACTATTAGAACACCTTCAGCACACTGGAGAGGTTGTCCTCGCCAGCACTTCACCTGACGGTCAGGCCATAATTAAGAATGAGATGAAAGCACTTAAAGAAAGCTTTGATGACTTATTCAATGAAATCAAGCAACAAAAAAGCCAACTGGAGCAGACAGTTAACCAGTGGCGTGAATATAAAGATGAATACGAAAGATTGTCTGATTGGCTACAACAGAAAGAGATCCTTATTAAAAATCATAAGTTAGCGTTACTTGGAACTGCAAAAGAAAAAGGTACCCAAGTTAACGAAGTGAAAGAAATTGTAGATCAATTAAGTAAAGGCAAGGCAGATATTGACAATTTCAATACATCTGCTTCCGGGCTTCTTACTTCTCATCTCGATACTTACGTAAACAACCAATTGAGACATCTTAATTCTCGATACCAAGTCTTGATCAATATGGCAAACGACGTCCTCAAGAAGGTTGAAACAAATTATGAACAACATCAAATCTACGATGATAATTATGTGAAAACAAAGAAATGGATTGACGATGCCTGGGAAATAACACGCACAGGTAGTGATACTGGGAGCAATAGTAGCAAAGAAGCTTTACAGAAACGTTTAGAGCAGATAGAGGATTTATTAAAAAGGCGTGAAGAAGGTCAGAATCTCGTTCATGCTACTATCAACAATGGAGAAAAAGTCCTTAGAAATACGAGGTCAGATGGTAAAGATAAGATTAATACTGAATTGAAAGAATTACAAAACGAATGGGATCGCTTGGTCAAGAAGATGACAACAGCAAAGGTGCATCTCGAAACTGCACTACTTCAATGGGCTGATTACAGTTCTAGTTATTCGCAGCTACAGCAATGGATTTCTGATAGAGAAGCAAAACTTCAAGAAGTGTGTGAACAGAAGGTTGCCAAGTCGAAAAAAGGCCAAGATCGCTTAGCTGGCCTTACTACTGGTTTAAGCCTCGGCGAACGCAAAGCCACACTCCGTCAAACAAACAATATTGTGCAAGATATCGTTTCGTTTGAACCCATGATTCAGTCTGTAACTTCTAAGGCTTCGGAACTTATGCAACAAGCTCCGGCGTCTGAAATTACCAGCAAATACGAAACGCTTTCGAAACAGGCCAAAGATTTGTATGAAAAACAGAAGGAAACGGTAGAACAACACCAGGTATTCATCGATGCTGGTTCAGATTTTGTCCAATGGATAAGAGCTGCTAAAGAAAAGTTAGGAAAATGCTCAGATGCGACTGGAGATAAGGAGTCTCTGAGCAGCAAAATATCTCAACTAAAAGTTTTGGAAAGTGAGCTGCCTGAAGGACAAGCAAAACTACAGAAGGCTCTCGAACAGGGCGAGATATCTTGTGGTTTAGCTGACGAGGAAGATAGAGAGGAGATTGAAGAAGAAGTAGCTCTTATGCAAGAAGAATATGATACCTATGTGTAAGTATTATTTTGTTGTTGGAAAATTTTATTTTAAGTGATTTTATGACACCGTTTATACCTTTATTTATACCTTTGACTTATTTTACAGTGAACAATTAAATAGCACAAAAGCTTTGATTGAAGGAGGTATCGTGAAGTGGACAGAATACGAAGAGCAATACAAGGAAGCCTTGGATTGGTTGTCTAAGACTGAGAAACTAGTTCAATCATTTAACAAGCTGCAGAATAATTTAGAACAGAAGAAAGTCGTACTCGAAGAGTTCCAGGTTTGATTATATATTTGCTTATTTTTTCTATTATTATTATAAAATTTAAACTATAATAAACGATTCTACATATATCCGTTTTCGACATTAAAAGTAAACATATATTTTTAACACATATTCGATATATGCTTAGGTCTATTATACTGACATTTTATCGAATATGATACGTCCATTCCAGTATGTTATAATATTTATACTCTAAAATGAAACCAAGAAGCGTTTATATCAAGTGTTTCTTTTATTCAGGGTCACCTGCAAACTTTATTCGATTGGCAAGCAGAGCTGGACAAGCTCAACGTGCGTGCGCAGACGCTGCTAGAGACGTGCGCAGATACACGCGTTTCCAACGGCATCACACAGCTAACTACCAAGTACAATGCCCTTTTGTCGCTCGCTAAGGAAGTGATGAAGAGACTCGAGCTGCACTACCAGGTGGGTGACTGTTATAGGAGATAAAATAGTTATTTAGTATATTTAATTTACCCGGACACAGAAGGTTGTAAAAATCTGGTCAAAACTAATGTCCGATAATATCACTTTCTTGTTTATTCCGACAGGAACATCAACAACACAATGCCTTGTATGGTGAATGCCAGGACTGGCTCGATAGAACGCGCGAAAAGCTGAATCAATGCGCTGAAATACCTAACACCTTGCAAGAAGTTAATGGCAAATTAAACACCGTGAAGCTCCTACGCCAGTCTCTAGAACAAGGTCAGAATAAGCTGAGATACCTTCTGGAACTGAAAGAGAAAGTCATAATGAACACGGAGCAAGCCGGTGCAGCCAAAATTCAAGAGGATACGGATAATTTGAAACAAGAGTTTGATAAGCTGATAGCTGACTTGCAAGACGTGAGGAATAAGCTTACGAACAGAGCTGCGCAATTTGATGATATATCCAAGGTGATAAGACTCGATGAACTAGAATATAGATATTTCCAAGTTAAAAAACATTGTTAGATCTGCGCCAAACTTATGCCATTATTACGAAAAATTAAATACTGTTCTTAACTTCTTCCTTCTTACATCTCCTTTTATTAGAACCACTTTGATCAAGAGGCATTAAGTTGTTATTTTCTTGTTAAAATCTGTTTGTAAAAATAACGTTCCATTATATATTTTTTGTTTTTTCTAATTAGCTTATAAATATATGTGTTTAACAATTTGTTTATAGATTCACAAGCTTCTTGTAGAATGGCTCGATGACATCGACCAGAAGATTCAATCAGATGATTCTCTCCTCAATGATTTGTCGGAGAAAAAGGCCAAATTGGAAAAATTCAAGACCTTTAATCGGGATATAGAATCCCACAAGGATTTGGTCAATAAATTAAATGAAAAACTCCAAGAGGATTCTTCATTGAAGTCCAAGGATATCGAAGACACCCTAAAGCGTTATGATGATATCAAGAAAACTGTTAGTGAAATGATTGGGGTAAGTTTAAATAATATTTGAGTAACCTATTATTTTTCCCAAATTGCGTGCTTTAAGTTTTCTAATGAAGAATTTCGATAATTTTTGTTTAGAAATAAAAACGAAATGTGAAAATTGCAGGATTTAATTTAGTAATACTTTTATGTCACAGATACGCAGTACAGGATTTTAGTTTATTACTAAACACTTATAGTAAACAACACGTAATTTATTTTTTGTCACAGTCCTTATTATTGTTAGTATTAAAAAAATACCTTTTAATTACAGAAACTAGAGGACTATGTAAATTCTCACATCCAGTACAAGGAG
The DNA here is from genome assembly GCA_018251895.1 of Agathymus mariae mariae. Lineage (NCBI taxonomy): Eukaryota > Metazoa > Arthropoda > Insecta > Lepidoptera > Hesperiidae > Agathymus > Agathymus mariae. The sequence continues at coordinate 12,180 of DWPT01004245.1, forward strand.
TCCTACGACAGCTTCTATGACTGGATCCGTAATTGCAAAATCGAGATTCAGCAGTGCTCCGACTCGCACGGGGAGAAGGAGGAAGTCCAGAAGAAACTCGAGAACGTCAACAAAATCACATCATTGCTTCCCAAAGGACAGGCTTTGCTTCAAAGAGCGATTAAATTGAGCGAAGCAGTCCTACAAACGACAGGAAATGAGGGCAAAGACAACATAAATCAAGAAATAAAGCAACTGAAGATCGAATGGGAGAACTTGCAACAGATTTGCAAGGATACTAAGAAATTGCTAGAGAAATGTTTATCGGCCTGGTCAGACTTCCTGGAGACTTCGGAGAAGATGAGCAAATGGGTAAAAGAGTTCGACGGAAAATTGAACACAGTGCAAAAGGTCGATAAGATCACGCCCGAGTACTTGGAGAAATGTCGTGTAAGTGTTATTATAGTCTTAATTGTTCACCTAATTAAATCACCATCAAAACACATGACTGCTCCGCTATACAGTTTGCGTCTGCTCCCACATTTGAGAGGGGTAAAATCAATAGTATCCATTCATCTAATACTCTATCCAAGTGCGGATTGGCAGACTCCACATACCTTTTAGAATATTATATAGGTCTAAGGTAGGTTTCATTGCGACGTTTTCCTTTACCGAAGTAAGTGATGTTTAGTTTCCAATAACGATGTAACCAATTGTAATAAAGTGTTATTAAATTTATAAATTGAATATATTTTTATATATACGTAATGTATACCACGTGTATCCCTGATACGAAGGAAACTAACATGAACTTATAACAAATGAAAGTGTATACCTACATACATATTATCACCATCTTGTGTTTCGCCCAATCAATGTACACTAATACTAAATTTATAACAGTTATTTCCTCAGAGTAACACTAGATTCTATTACCTGGTATTAAATTATTTAGTAGCACTTTTTGTATTCAATTACTTATAGTGATTGTACTTATTTATTTTCACGTTTACATTACAGGATCTATTAGCTCAAGCATTAGCTAACAAACACGTTTTAGAAGAACTCAACGACAGATGCGAAAATCTTATGGAACTTAGCGCTTGTGCGTGGGTCCGCGACAAAACAGTTAATTTGCAAACAGAGTATACGTCTTTACTAACAAAGATTCAAGGCCTAGTTTCTAATGGAGAAAAAAATTTGTCAGATCATACGGAATTCATTAAAGCGAAGGAAGAGCTAAAACAATGGTTGGAGACTGCTCACGGTACGGTGCACGATTCAATCGGCGTCGGTGATATTGATA
>DWPT01004246.1:0-13461 GCA_018251895.1 Agathymus mariae mariae
ACAATCGGATAATCCGAAATAATTTCATATCCATAACCATAACCGAAACCGGTAAAATATGATTCATATATCCGTATTCATATCCGGATCCGAAATATCATATCCATAACATCCATACTATAGGATTATACCAATCAATTATACAAAGGAACATTCTGTTTGTCATTGGTGGCGAAGCAATAATTATAAATGTCGAACGTACCTAACCTATAAATAAACATACTGTAATGACTCCATTATGGTTACTTTCGCTTCTATGGATATGACAAGTTAGATTTGACAATTGACACTAAATCAACGGCTTAATATCAATTCAATCACAATATAAACAAAACACTTTCAAGATTGTTTAGTGTTTTCTATTATATTTTGGTTTAGGTTCATATGTTCTTATATATAACGACTACACCGATAAACTATAGCACGAATAACTTTATCGGCGTCATTTAGCAATACTCAGATCCATCATAAATAGTTAAAACAATGAATTTCATTTGTATCGTGTTGCTCAGTTCTGTGGTGGTGGTATCGGGGAGTAAATACGGATATGTTACTTGGGACCGAGACAAGGCAGTGGCTCACATCACCGAGGATGTAGTTTCAATTCCTAAATTGCATGTCGCTAGAGCTACGTACTCTAATGAAATCAACAAGACAGGGTAAGCAAGCAACGAGGATTACTCGATCCTGTAACTCGTGTAATTGGTAGTTACAGGACCTGGGTTTGTTCATGCTGCTTGAAGCTGAAGGAATACCAGTTACAGTGGGTAGCCAAATGTTGACTTGTAATGAGATGCGACATGGCTTCTGACACTATCACATTTGATTGTAATGTCATAAAGTCATATGTAAGTTCAGAAGTCTCCATCCATGAGTTATTTATTACACAAGTGTGAGAGATATTTTAGTGGATGAAAATCTTGATATTTTTGAAAGAATGATAGTACTAACATCTACTGTTATATTTTAACAAATGCAAAACTTGGTGAATTGTACACTTTCTAAGTCAATATTTATATCAAAATTGAGAGGAGCTAATGAGAAGTACTTTTTTATTAGTGAATCTAAATTTGTTTTCTTGATTTCACATGATGTTACAGATAGATAGATAAACATTCTAAAAGTTGGTATGTTGATTTCAACGTATTTAACATACAGACAAGGTTCTGTTGCAATTTTATTTTTATACCCATATAAACCATTGCCTTTGTTAATAAAAGTTTTAAGTAATGATTTTCACATTGCAAATTGAATATATAATACCAGTTGGGCGTATCTCGAGCTACACACAACAGCTGATGTAAGTGATGAGAAGCAAGCATATGCTGCAGGCTATCTGGAAGGATTTCTCACCCGCGACCTTATCTGGATGCATTGGCAAAACATGCTTAAAGGGTGGGTTACCAAACCAAACCAATTCCAAATTATATAATTGTTTTGATCAACATAATGCTGCAATATTTTAGTTGATTTCTTTATTGATGTTTCCTCACAACTGAAGATCGTGGTCATCAATGAAGATCTCAACTACCATTTTTCTCAATGTCCTTGTTGTCCACAAGTCTGAAGGAACGGTACATATTGGTATTACATGATCTTCTCTATTTCTTTTCTCTTCCACACAGCTGACAAGTATTCTAATGTAGTTGGTTATTGAAATGAAATTTTGCTTATGCTTATGATAGAGTAAATAATTTTGTTGGTATAATCTATTAATGTTCAACTACACAGCATAGGTTTCTTCTCATGTTTGAGGAGATCTGAAACATACTCTGCCATGGGGCTGTAGGAAAAAATGTTAAAAGGGTCAATAGGCCCAAATGTTGGAAGTTGTTATGGCCGAAAAGCTTCGACGAAGCTTTTCGATTGCTATCTAACAATGGCAACCGAATCCAATGCCTCAAGTTGCAAAACCCGGAGGCGCTCATGCATTTATACATTAACGATCACCATTTCAACTGATAACCGCGCCCGTAGTTTTTTTATGTAAATAGCCGACAAACGAGCAACGAGCCACCATCAGGTAAGTGGTCACCGTCGCCCGTGGATATCAGCCAGACCAAAGAAATAGAGCTCCCATCCGGTACACGACTAGTTGTCTGGTGGCTGACTGAAGCGGAAGGGTGGTAGGTATGCAGGCAGGTTTCACGGAATGATAATAATACCAGTAACCCTACCACCAAGCAATTCCTTCTATCGATATAAATTAAAAGCGATAACATGGGTGCAATACTTGTAATATTGTCATAACAACGTCCCCGAGCAGCTCGCCACCGGTCACAGGTGTTCTCATACAATCTGCAAGCCTGGAGTGTAATTCAATATACGCCGCCTGGCGATCGCTGTAGTTAATGACTAATCAGAGTAATAGTTTGTTAACCGCGCAAGGGATCCTTGTTAACTGGTTGGGGGACTGGCTGCTGTTATATTCACCGAATTCTTCACGTATTCTGCAAAGCACAGAAATACTCTTAGTAATACAGTAATCTAACTCCTGACTGTTGGTGATGCCTAAAGATTACATTAAAAGTCACAACCATAATATATTAACTGTCACCACTTTAGGTTAAAAAGTCATATTTAGAAAATACTTAAAAATAAAAAAAATTACACACTACATTGTGTTTGATAGGTATTGCTATAATAAAACGGAGGTGTGCGGGCTTATTGAGCAGTTCGTGGACACCAATGAAGATTACATGGCCACAATGATCCGCGAGAACCCCGGGGATCCATACTGGTATCAGGTACAGTTGTTCGACCGTGGACTCTTTCGTAAGTATTCATACCAGCAGGAGCATCGCCGAACATAATTCGTAACTACGTATGGCATGAAATGAAGTTCTGTCCAAGGAGATCATGCATAATAAAGAGGATGGGCGTTACATAAAATCTATTTATTAAATATGGTCCTTCGATCGACTTTGTTACTTAATTCATAGGTTAAAGTCCTGGATTCTGAGCTTCGTAACGTATGTAAATACGTAATTGAAATTGATTAACGTTTTAATTATTACGTAGCCCCTGAAATGCGGATTTGGTTAGGAAACTACTATTATGACTTTAAACTTACAAATATTTACTCTGTGGATCACTAGCTAGTCACACGCTGAAACACCGATCGTCCCATTACAGGTGAAACTGTATTACATTCAGATAGAGGGGTTGGCCGCCGGATACAACCATGCAACCGCCGATGTCTATCAGTGGCTCACCGTTCGAGATTTTATGTAAGGAAAATAAATACATAAACACGTCCTTCCAACTTCATGTGGCGATTTATATCTTTAAGCAGAACTTTACATAGCTTACATCATACTGAAATATTCAACTATGATCTTATAACATTGTACGGTATTTCCAAACGCTTTGTATTTTATTTAAGAATATATTTCTTATAACACCGGAAATGTACATTGCTAGAATGTTTGATTATATTTATTTAAGTAATAAACAATGATACATTTAGGAATTTCCAAATAAATCGCTCATTGTTTAGGCGTCCAGGTATTTCTACATACAAGGAGAAACTCAAATTAAGGTGGGTCGCACTTAGCACATAGTAGCGATGTTTCCAGCTGGATCAACATGCTGGGGGACCTGGACGAGGTGGCGATGGCGGTGTCGATGCCGCACGACGTGCCCGAGGGGCTGCTGTTCGGCGAGCACTGCAGCGGCCTCGTCAAGCTGCTGCCCGACCTCTCCAACCTGTACACCTCGCATGTCACCTGGAATAGGTGAGTTGGAAATTCGTGTCGGGGAGTGTTCAGCATGTTCATCCTTGTATCTAAATTAATAATTGAGACCAGGCCCGACAGCTGAGCGTGCCCTCTTAAGCACGGAAGCGTTTCTGCCAATGTCTCCAGCGGTTGCCCATCCATCTTGCGTAACTTGGTCTTTCACTAGCGATTTAACGAAAAAGTTATATTCTATAGTCTTAATTTACAGCCAATAGTCACCAGAGGTGGCGATGTACTTACAACTTAATGGCAAACGCACGCTGTCATTTTTCTTAACGGAACTTATTTTCCAGTTATCAATCTATGCTGCGTTTCCAAAAGATGTACGTCCTCAACTACAAGGTGTCGCCGAGGGGCGGCGAGGTGATCCCGGGCCGCAAGATGTCCTTCACCTCGTACCCGGCGTTTGTGCAGGTGCCGTGAAACGTTCTGTAGTGGCCGCGTGTAGTTTTATGTGTTCGATACCAATATCAAAAGTAAAGTCGCAAGTGTCGCTAACTAACAATCGCAGCTGCACTCGTTGGCCACAGTTATTTCACTCTGTACTCGAGAGAACTCTTGCTTCCGTGTTCAAAACCAACGACCCATGGGCGGCCCCGCAATATATTTATACTGCTTTTCGGGTTTTCCAGAACTCCCTTTGCTTTTCTCGTCCATTCAACATTAATTAGAAAACAATAGGACAATCGATGAGTCGATGACGCAGGTATAAAGTCCGACATTCGGCCACATCAAGCCTTAGGCTATGCCTTGAGTGCAAAGGCCGATTATATAAGTCGCATAATGTGCTCGGGTTTTTATGACACCTATTATTTTGGTTTTTCTTTTATTGTTTTCTCCGAACTTCGCGAATCTTCGTAACAGTATTATAGATTATAATCAAACAGTATGTGCGCCTATTGTACTGTGTTCGTAATCTTTATGTTTCTATAGTTTCGGCTGTAGATACGTTAATTACCGGGAGACATTAAAAAAACGGTGCACGATACCTAGTATTGGTGCAGGGAGCTTGCCCATGACTTTCACACCACAACCGGCCGTGACGCCATTGGCACACTTTCTGCGCGCGGCTCTCCATGACCGTTGTGAAAGTGAGCGCGCGCAGTCCACAGACGACTTCTACATCATCTCCTCGGGGCTGGTGGCGGCGGAGACCACCATTGGCAACAGCAACCGCACACTCTATCAGCTTGTCAAGCCGGTGGGACAGGTACCAATACGCTATACACTACCACTTAACAATCGACATTTAGATTAGCTTTAGTTCAATCAATCAATATCGAACTAGGTGCTAAACTACGTACCGAGAATCTCCTCTAGCATATGGCCCTTGAGTCGGAATTAGGGACAGATTCTCACTGCTGAGTACATTGCCTGCGTTTACCACTTACCGGAGTTTTTAAAAACCTAATTTCTTCAAAATCGCTTAAAATTATATTCAACTATGAAAACAACTTTTAACTTATTACCTTCTCATAACTTCAGATCATGGAGTACGCGCGGGCCATGATAGCCAACAGGCTGGCGACTAGTGGACAGGAGTGGGTAGAAATCTTCCGGAAGCACAACAGCGGCACCTACAACAACCAGTGGTGAATATTCGTGTACCGTTCACCGGCACGTAGCCGCCTCGACTGAACGACACCAATGCTGCCGGTTCACACACGCTAGCGAGACACGCACGCCACCAATCCACAATGAGTGTTCGTGTGAGCTTTTGAGCTTTTCAAATTAAAATCAAACTACAACCACAATATGTTTGCACAGTTCGACGACCCCGTAGCCCAGTTGGTAGAGACCCTGCCTGCCGAGCGAGGGGGTCCCGGGTTCGATTCCGGTGAAATTGAATATAACATTTGTTACCGTTAGTTTCACAATATAAGTCATCAACTCCCGCAGTAGGATCGATCGGACAGGAGGATAAACTACCAGTATCTTTACCCTGCTTTTACAAATGAGAACAAAAATAAACGGTGAAGTAATACAAATAAAACTACGACTAAAAAAATCTGTGTTATAGATATAAATTGTGTGCGTTTTCGGACGTACAAGCGTGCGTGCGTGCCTGCGTAGACCGGTGTTGGTTTTAGGTACATAGTGGACTACAACAAGTTCAAGGCGCGCGGCGCGCGGCGCTCCGGCGCGGCGCTCCCGGGGCTGCTGTGGGTGCTCGAGCAGCTGCCCGGCTACACCGAGGCCGCTGACCTGTTAGTCACTGACACTGTTATACATATAAATGATGCTTTTGTATTAATATTTAACAACTACATAGTCTCAAAGCACTCTCGTAGAATATGGTGATGTCGTTAGAACCATTAATCTTCTAGATACCTCCGGGCAGAGGAGTTCTTTTATCTTAGAGAAAACTTTTGAATAAGATATATTGACAACATGTCACTATTGGTGTTGGTTTTTTTAATATCCTACAAACAAATAGGCAGATCACCCAGTAATAAGTGGTCACCATCAATGACCTGAAAATGGTACCGGGAAACACGCTTATTACTGGCTCCCTGAAATTATACCGAAATACATAAAAACGTCCACGGGTGATGCTACAAAGAGATATGAACAGCCGGCAGCCGGGCGAGCCCCAGCACCACGCTCGACACTACTACCGTCGGATTAACGATAGCAATATATTGTCGTCATCACTTATTCGGATGAATCGTTGAAGCACCTTACTTTAAGTTGCTTATTGTATCACTACGCATTTCCAGGACGGAGGACCTGAAGCGCACCAGCTACTTCCCGTCGTACAACATTGCCCGATTCCCGCGCGTGTTCAACCTGAGCGGCGGCAACGAGCGCGTCGCCACCTACGGCGACTGGTTCGGCTACCACACCAACCCGCGCGCCAAGATCTTCCACCGGCATCAGGTGGTCGTCTGGTTCTACCTTTGAATACCTGGAACCGTCTCGGTTGCGGCTAGGTTCAGGTTTACAGACTACCCTCACTTTATCGGACATTCAAGCTGTAACTGGTTTTGCCGTAGGTTGGATTGTTTGAGGTACCATAAAATTTAAAGCGACGGTCCAGTGACAGAGAAGGCCCGCTTACCGAGACTATTTATCATTGCATAGGAAAGTTCACTTACTCTTATTTATTAAAAACACAGTTACATACAAAAACGGTAAAAATTATTGCCATATTGAAGGGGCGAGAGAGTAGCGCATAACGCATGCGGTGTGGTGATGCGCGCAGGCCGGTGTCGACAACGTCCGCGCCATGTTCCTGACGATGCGGTACAACGACTTCCGACACGACCCGCTGGCGCGCTGCGAGTGCGTCCCGCCCTACAGCGCGTGCAACGCCGTCGCCGCCAGGAACGACCTCAACCCCGCCAACGGTACCTCCCCGCCTTTAGAGTTACCAATCTACTAAGTGATCGACGACGATGAGCCAGCACGGCGGTACGGGAAGTATTAATTTGCTCAACAAGGGACTGAGTAGCGTTCGTTCGGTTTGGTGTGCAGGCACGTACCCGTTCCGCGCGCTGGGCCACCGCAGCCACGGCGCGACCGACGCTAAGGTGACGTCGGCCACGCTGCGCCGCTCGTACCGCTTCCTGGCCGTCTCCGGACCCACCTACAACGTGTCCAGGGGCATCCCGCCGTTCGTGTGGGTACACGCTTCTTTTAAGCTCCAGGGGATCACTTAGTGATCTTTTTAAAGTTAATGTAATATCTTTTGTATGATAATAAATTTTGGATGGTGATGCACCATCATTGACAGCGCTGCCGTATTGTTAATTCAAAATTGGTGTCGAAAGCATTTCTATGACGAAAAGTGAAACAAAATTTATTATTTTAAAAACGAGACTTCATTTTGCAATAAACAACGCAAAAAACATTTCGTTTGTAGTTTCTTCCAGGACTGCCAATCATAAAGTCCAGCCGAAGCGACAGCTCAGTTTAGACTTTAGAGAAATGATTGTTTTTGCAAACTGCATCAGTTATTTGTTTGTGTAGGTGGAGTGAGTTCGACCTGGGACCCCGCGTCTCACACGTGGGCCACCCGGACCTCTGGATGTTCCCTCCGGTAATCCACACGTGGGAATGGGAGTAGTGATTGAAGAACTTTTTTGTAGCTACATATTTATAAGGATCAAACTATAATAAACATGTATGGGGCCGTGTGACGTCAATGCGTGCATAATTTTGTTGTAAACTAGCTGTAACTACATAATTTAGAAATATTGTAATTTATCTTGAAGTAATGGCTGTATGGAAATTTTAAAAAACACACAGAGTTCATATATTCAATTGATCTAATTTTACACGTTTATACATTTCATAATAAATACATCTTGTTTTAACATACTTAGTTTTATTTATATGATACGAAATTGAAAATTTACAAATGCAAGCCTCAATTACCCAAACAGGAAATGCTTTCTAAAAAACACCTAGCATATACTCATGTCCTTGTGCACAAAAGGATAAGCGAGACAACACTACCGAAGGTACACAAAATATACAATAGCGAAAACTTACGATAGTTATAATAAACACGGTCGTAACATTTACAACTAGCCGAGTATTGCATTGTGACACACGACAGGTGGCTGCGTCGTTAACTGAACGCGAATGTGCGGTGTTGCTAAAAATTACATCAAAATGTGTTGAACCCATGTCGCGACAACTGGTTTTGTAAAAATATTTTTAACAAAAAAAAAACAATGAACATTCCAAACTCATAACATCAAAATGAGATGCGATAATTTAAAGATTCTCAACTGTAAAGCCCAGTTTTCACCAAGTACCAAGTACAAAGATCTTTTAAACAGTAAGTTTCACATATTCATAAAGTAGCCACAACCTACCCTAAGTAACATTAAACTAAATATTTGGAAATAGAATAGTGATCAAGGGAGCTTGTTCAGCCGTAATACGCCAGTCTAGGTCAAAGCTTGAACATTATTTCAACAAAAACTCTAATATCCATAGTTATAATAAAGCGTCGAAGTTAGAGTCGATGTGGATCACCGTAACTCCAAAACAACTGCCAATTATCAATTAGTTATTAACTAGAGTTTATTACATTTTATTTTCACTTGCCATGGAGCAAGTGTCCAAGCTACAGTTCTTAATTTTGTTCTTCTGATTCCCTTTGTGGTTTACCTGAAGTTAAAACTCATGATTAATATCAACAGTATGGAATTCATAACATCTACTCTAAGGAGTTGAGCATGAGCAGCTGCTTCAGGACTTTTGTCTGTGAGGTCTCCCGTATTTCACCAGCGAGGAACATTTCATCCACCACTGTGTACACCTGCAAAACAATGTCTAAATTAACACTCACTGCATTTAAATTGAAACTATTACCTTAATATTTCTATCATATCACTATAATTAACAGGTGCCTATACCGAGCTCTACAATTGTGCAAAACTCTTAAATTACATGGTTAGTAATGGATATAGAAATGTTAACAGAACCATTTATGAAATGAGAAACATATGTATTTTTTATCTCAACCATTTATAAAATGAGAAACATATGAATTTTTTATCTCAACAGTCAACAAATGCGCAGAATAACTGCTGGTAACTGGTCACTGCAACTCGTGCAGTCCGTAACACCAAAACTATCACTGACATGTTGCCCCCCAATATCAAAAATGTATTCTGCTTATTAATGTTTGCGCTTTGCCATATCCCACCTATATTATCAATTTTGTTCAGCAGTAGCAATCAACTAGGATACTATTTTATTTTTAGATATATATATATATATATGGTGCAGTTGCTACTCACTTCTGTTCTTATGCTAATTAAGTTTTGATAAGAATAAAAAATTCTATAAAATAAGTCTACACATTAAATAAATTTTACATAGTCACACCTAGACAGAGGAAATTTCTCTATAGTTGGATAAATGCATAAAATTACAGTATTTTAACATAATCCATACAGATTTCGGCATAATTATGCATGTTAGTGTATCTGTTTTTTTTTTTGTTAAACTACTTCTACCTTATAAAAATTGAAGACAAGATCAAGCTCGCACACATTGTGGAAGTACTCGTTGAGGACCTCCACAAAATTGTGGATGGCCTCCAAGTAGCACAGGTTGTTGTCATTCACGTCCACACAGATACAGAAGTACAGGCCAGCGTACCTCCTGTATACTATTTTGAAGTTTCTGAACTGAAAAACAAAGCCATTTATTGTAATTATTGTTTTGTGACTCATTCACATTTTAATATGGGATTTTACAAAGTAAATCAAAATAAGGGCAACAAATAACAACAAGAAATTTTTTCAACTTTATCTTATAGACTACAGGGCTGCCAAAAAAGCTGGTAGGCCATCTGATAATAATCACAGTTGCTTTTTGAGGTCCAATCTTTTCAAGATTCATTCATGTTAGGTCTTTGGGAATACCTCCGATCAAAGCTGATATCACAGCATACATGGATATAATACTAATGGTTGCTTCTGTAAATTTTCATGAATGCAAATAATGTGTTTAGAACTTCATTTATTGGACAGTGGTGCCATAAGAGAAAGTTGTAAGCATGAAGATGAACAGTTCCTTAGAGAACTTATTGTAGTCAATGGAACACAGAGTGGAAACCTATGTACCACAGAAGACATAGTGTTCAAACCTCTCAGTGATTAGTGGGTTACTGATGAATCAATTCAGTTAAATTGTAGTTGTAGCATGAAAAAATTAAACTGCATTAAAAAAAGTTACAAACTCTTAATGCAATATTTCTGAAGCATCATGAGAAATTGAATTATATTAGAAGTAAACATGCAAATTTGTTTAATTGTTTTGTCAATCTGAACTAAATCTATTGGATCCTATTAAAATCTTACTCTAAAAACTTTTTGATGTTCTATACAAGTTTGATTCAGTTATTCACCACTTTCAACTTGCACATATGAAAGAATGTCATTGCTTAATTTCATTTTTAGTAATGTCCAGGACAAGAATAGGAGGGCCTGGTGAAATAATCCAGAAGATCACTGGTTGATTGACCTCATACATTATTGTCATTTATTTTTATAAATACACGTAGTAGTTAGTAGTCTCAACTCAAAGACTCAATGATCACAGGTTGAAGATATAGTCATTATATAACTATGTACGTAATACCGGAACCCTAACACTGGTGCGAGATACAACGACGGGAACGGATATCTTATTTAACATGTATTAAGTACAACTTGAGTATATCTCCAGTTGTAAAGTATACCTCGACAAAGTTTGTGTGCTTCGCATCACGGACGGTGACCACAGCGTGTACTTCTTCAATCAGCTTCTGCTTCTCATCGTCATCGAAGTTCATGTACCACTTTGCTAAGCGAGTTTTACCCGCACGATTTTGAATCAATATAAATCGTATCTGGGAAAAAATTTAACCAACTTTTTTAATATCAACTTAGTCTCTACATTAACAATTATATCCCAAGCTAATTACACCTACCATTGTAGTTTATTAAAAATATTCAGCACAAGTATTAATTTTGTAAGATACGCCTCCTCTTCTTGTGGGTACACAATAAGATAATTCTGTCATCTGTAAACTGTCAGATTCAGTGCTGCCAATAAAAAATTCTTGAGTCCCCGCGTCACGTCAGTGCAATTCCCTGAAATTCTCTACAAATTTTCTGATATAATATTTGTGAAATAAAAACACTGTTTTATATATAATTTGTTTTCATGTTTGTTGATATAGATAGGAATTGAGTTACTTTTTTTTATTTTACTTGTTATTATTAGCACTTTTTGATAATGCTATTGAAAATTTGAAACGTACGCACCAATTAAAACATCGACAACCATAAAAAATTAGCTAACAATGGTATAGATTATACCAAATCGCATTAAAATAACAATGGAGCAGATATTTGAGTAGTGTTGCCATTCAACATGGTATTAGTAGTGTTAAGCTGTATCTGCCAAGTCCGAATATGATTATTTCGTTCTACGTATACCTACAGAAAATATTGGTCTGGATTCTCCGTGCTCTCCCTGCGCTAACACTCAATTCCCCGCAAATCAGGGATTGGTCAGATTGTTTTATCCAATGACAAATTACATATCCATTGCCAATCTGTTCTCAATGTTATCTTTGTCTATTGATCGCGGTGGTTATCGATTTATTGTCAAAGTTCTAAGTAGCTGCTAGATAACAACAACCCTAAGCACTTTATGTATGTGGATTATGTCTGCATTTTTTGTGCGTTGTATTCTAATAAATCTCATAATAAAAAAATATCAATTATATCAATGTTGGTAAAATACAATTACTAATGACTCGGAAAGTGTCAATAAAATTACGCAATAGGCAGGCAACACAATAATGGAAAATACTAATTAATGGCTTCATGTAATTTGTAATATAAAATTGTTGTAGGGATGAACCATCATAATTTCTACCAACCTATTAAATTTATTTATACGGGCAACACTTACGCGTACTCGTAAACTCATTTGCTCCACGTGACTAGCGACACTGTTAAATTTTTGTTTGTAAAATTAATTAAAAACAAATAAAAAGGTTTCTAAAGTATGTTTTTTTTTTCTATAGGTGTTTTAAAAACAAAGGTATTTATAAGATATCGTGTTTGTAAAATAAGAATTGATGGTTATGTGTTAATATGTTTCTGAAATGATAAAATATTCTTGCATTTTTTGTTTATTTATCATGCTTTGAATACGGGAAAGTGTCTCAAAGAAATTTAGGAGAGATGGACCAATAGTAAAAATTTTGAAATGATTTTATTATGAATGCAATCAATTCATTACATTACAATGAATGCAAAGAAGACGCAAATTAAAAAAGAGAATTTTACTGAAACTAAACGAACTTTAAAAGTAACAGAAAATGAAAAGCACAAAATGACAAATTTCTGCAAAGAAAAAAGAAAGAGAAAAAACAAAAAATTAAAGACAGTTATGATGAAGTTAGAGAACAAGATGTTGTAACTCTGCGTGATAGTAATGAAATTACAGATTGGGATGACGACGAATGTGCAAACTGTGGTGAAAACTATGAGAATACCCTGAGTAAAGATGAATGGTTACAGTGCACTATTTGTGAACGCTGGTCCCATGAAGGCTGCACCAAATATCTCAATATGTGTGTCCGATGCGGATATCCGATGACAAATTGAAGATTTTGCTTTCATTTCAATATTTATCTTACTTGTTACTTTCATTTTGACCGATTTTTTTTGTGAAAGAAGTTTTGATCATTATTTTTTTAAGACCATCTCTTCTTAGTGGGTGGTCCGACTCGCCTATATAGTATGGGAGAGATGGATCGAGGGTACTTGTTTTTAACACGCTTTTATTAGCTTGGGTTGTATGTATGTATGTATGTAATGGAATCTTTGAACATAATTTTCAGAAATTTCCAGTCTGATTAATTTGAAACTGCATACGTATCAAGGACCGATGACAATGCAATAATTTGATAATACTTTAATAATAATAATCATAATAATATAATAACAATAATAATAATCATACGGGGACCACTGAGTGGGTCTTTCTAAAAAAAATTAAATAATTAATTCCCCAATTTATGAGTTTGGCACAGACTAAAAAGTGAAAAATAAATTATAGTTTAAAAAACACGCTTTTATTGCCAGTCAAACTAAAAACTAGAAAATATTGATGACAAAGAGTTTAATATAAAGCGTGGGGTGCATTTTAGTGCGGTTCATAACTATCCTCTCATAGATAGTTGCTAATAAAATGA